>JAJUPC010000153.1:600000-771720 GCA_023614405.1 Avena insularis
CATTGCATGTGTGCTGTTTTCACAATCCACCTATGGATCCACCAGTGTCATTGCATGTGTGTTCTTTTTACTAATAACAACCAGAGTCATTGCATGTGTGATCTTTTGACATACCACGTATGGATCCACCAGTGTCATTGAAATGTGTGTTCTCTTCAGAGACCACACATGGATCCACCAGTGTCATTGCATGTGTGTTCTTTTTACTAACAACAACTGGAGTCATTGCATGTGTGTTCTTTTCACATACCACATATGGATCAACGAGTGTCATTGCATGTGTGTTCTTTTCACAATCCACCAATGGATCCACCTGTGTCATTGCATGTGTGTTCTTTTTACTAACAACAACTAGAGTCATTGCACGTGTGTTCTTTTCAGATACCACATATGGATCCACCAGTGTCATTGCATGTGTGTTCTTGTCACAATACACCTATGGATCCACCAGTGTCATTGCATGTGTGTTCTTTTTACTAACAATAACCAGAGTCATTGCATGTGTGTTCTCTTCAGAGACCACACATGGATCCACCAGTGTCATTGCATGTGTGTTCTTTTTACTAAGAACAACCAGAGTCATTGAAATGTGTGTTCTTTTCACATACCACGTATGGATCCACCAATGTCATTGCATGTGTGTTCTTTTCACAATCCACCTATGGATCCACCAGTGTCATTGCATGTGTGCTCTTTGTAGTAACAACAACCAGAGTCATTGCATGTGTGTTCTCTTAAGAGACCACACACGGATCCACCAGTGTCATTGCATGTGTGTTCTTTTTACTAACAACAACCAGAGTCATTAAAATGTGTGTTCTTTTCACATACCACACATGGATCCACCAGTGTCATGGCATGTGTGTTCTTTTTACTAACAACAATTGGTGTCATTGCATGTGTGTTCTTTTCACATACCACATATGGATCCACCAGTGTCATTGCATGTGTGCTCTTTTCACAATCCACCTATGGATCCACCAGTGTCATTTCATGTGTATTCTTTTTATTAACAACAACCAGAGTCATTGCATGTGTGTTCTTTTCACGTACCACATATGGATCCACCAGTGTCATTGAAATGTGTGTTCTCTTCAGAGACCACACATGGATACACTAGTGTCATTGCATGTGTGTTCTTTTTACTAACAACAACTAGATTCATTGCATGTGTGTTCTTTTCACATACCATATATGGATCCACCAGGGTCATTGCATGTGTGCTCTTTTCACAAACCACCTATGGATCCACCAGTGTCATATCATGTGTGTTCTTTTTACTAACAACAACCAGAGTCATTGCATCTGTGTTCTCTTCAGAGACCACACATGGATCCACCAGTGTCATTGCAGGTGTGCTCTTTTCACAATCCACCTATGGATCCACCAGTGTCATTTCATGTGTGTTCTTTTCACATACCACATATGGATCCACTAGTGTCATTGAAATGTGTGTTCTCTTCAGAGACCACACATGGATCCACTAGTGTCATTGCATGTGTGTTCTTTTTACTAACAACAACTGGAGCCATTTCATGTCTGTTCTTTTTAGATACCACATATGGATCCACCAGTGCCATTGCATGTGTGTTCTTTTAAAAATCCACCTATGGATCCACCAGTGTCATTTCATGTGTGTTATTTTCAGATACCATATATGGATCCACCAGTGTCATTGAAATGTGTGTTCTCTTCAGACACCACACATCGATCCACCAGTGTCATTGCAGGTGTGTTCTTTTTAGTAACAACAACTAGAGTCATTGCATGTGTGTTCTTTTCACATACCACATAAGGATCCACCAGTGTCATTGCATGTGTGCTCTTTTCACAATCCACCTATGGATCCACCAGTGTCATTTCATGTGTGTTCTTTTTACTAACAACAACCAGAGTCATTGCATGTGTGTTCTTTTCACATACCACATATGGATCCACCAGTGTCATTGAAATGTGTGTTCTCTTCAGAGACCACACATGGATCCACCAGTGTCATTGCATGTGTGTTCTTTTCACTAAGAACAACCAGAGTCATTTCATGTGTGTTCTTTTCACATACCACATATGGATCCACCAGTGTGATTGAAATGTGTGTTCTCTTTAGAGACCACACGTGGATCCACCAGTGTCATTGCACGTGTGTTATTTTTACTAACAACAACTGGAGTCATTGCATGTGTGTTCTTTTCGCATACCACATATGGATCCACCAGTGTCATTGCATGTGTGCTCTTTTCATAATCCACCTATGGATCCACCAGAGTCATTTCATGTGTGTTCTTTTCACATACCACATATGGATCCACCAATGTCATTGAAATGTGTGTTCTCTTCAGAGACCAGACATGGATCCACCAGTGTCATTGCATGTGTGTTCTTTTTACTAACAACAACTGTAGTCATTGCATGTGTGTTCTCTTCAGAGACCACACATGGATCCACCAGTGTCATTGCATGTGTGTTCTTTTCACATACCACATATGGATCCACCAGTATCATTGCATGTGTGCCCTTTTCATAATCCACCGATGGATCCACCAGTATCATTTCATGTGTGTTCTTTTCACATACCACATATGGATCCACAACTGTCATTGAAATGTGTGTTCTCTTCAGAGACCACACATGGATCCACCAAGGTCATTGCATGTGTGTTCTTTTCACTAACAACAACCAGAGTCATTTCATGTGTGTTCTTTTCACATCCACATATCGATCCACCTGTGTCATCGCATATGTGTTCTTTTTACTAACAACAACTGGAGTCATTTCATGTGTGTTCTTTTCACATACCACATATGGATCCAGCAGTGTCATTGAAATGTGTGTTCTCTTCAAAGACCACACATGGATCCACCAGTGTCATTGCATGTGTGTTCTTTTTACTAACAACAACTGGAGTCATTGCATGTGTGTTCTCCAGGGACCACACATGGATCCACCAGTGTCATTGCATGTGTGTTCTTTTTACTAACAACAACTAGAGTCATTGCATGTGTGTTCTTTTCACATACCACATATGGATCCACTAGTGTCATTGCATGTGTGTTCTTTTCACAATCCACCTATGGATCCACCAATGTCATTGCATGTGTGATCTTTTTACTAACAACAACTAGAGTCATTGCATGTGTGTTCTCTTCAGAGACTACACATGGATCCACCAGTGTCATTGCATGTATGTTCTTTTTACTACCAGCAACTAGAGTCATTGCATGTGTGTTCTTTTCACATACCACATATGGATCCACCAGTGTCATTGCATGTCTGTTCTTTTCACTAACAACAACCAGATTCAATTCATGTGTGCTCTTTTCACATACCACATGTGGATCCACCAGTGTCATTGCATGTGTGTTCTTTTTACTAACAACAACTGGAGTCATTTCATGTGTGTTCTTTTCAAATACCACATATGGATCCACCAGTGTCATTGAAATTTGTGTTCTCTTCAGAGACCACACATGGATCCACCAGTGTCATTGCATGTGTGTTCTTTTTACTAACAACAACTGGAGTAATTGCATGTGTGTTGTTTTCACATACCACATATGGATCCACCAGTGTCATTGCATGTGTGCTCTTTTCACAATCCACCTATGGATCGACCAGTGTCATTGCATGTGTGTTCTTTTTACTAACAACAACTAGAGTCATTGCATGTGTGTTCTTTTCACATAACACATATGGATCCACCAGTCTCATTGAAATGTGTGTTCTCTTCAGAGACCACAGATGGATCCACTAGTGTCATTGCACGTGTGTTCTTTTTACTAACAACAACTAGAGTCATTGCATGTGTGTTCTTTTCACATACCACATATGGATCCACAAGGGTCATTGCATGTGTGCTCTTTTCATAATCCACCTATGGATCCACCAGTGTCTTATCATGTGTGCTCTTTTTACTAACAACAACCAGAGTCATTGCATGTGTGTTCTCTTCAGAGACCACACATGGATCAACCAGTGTCATTGCATGTGTGTTCTTTTCACATACCACATATGGATCCACCAGTGTCATTGAAATGTGTGTTCGCTTCAGAGACCACATATGGATCCACCAATGTCATTGCAAGTGTGTTCTTTTTTCTAAAAACAACTGGAGTCATTGCATGCGTGTTCTTTTCACATACCACATATGGATCCACCAGTGTCATTGCATGTGTGCTCTTTTCATAATCCACCTATGGATCCACGAGTGTCATTTCATGTGTGT
Source organism: Avena insularis (assembly GCA_023614405.1). NCBI lineage: Eukaryota > Viridiplantae > Streptophyta > Magnoliopsida > Poales > Poaceae > Avena > Avena insularis. The sequence goes on from JAJUPC010000153.1 coordinate 604,220, forward strand.
TCTTTTCACATACCACATATGGATCCACCACTGTCATTGAAATGTGTGTTCTCTTCAGCGACCACACATGGATCCACCGGTGTCATTGCATGTGTGTTCTTTTTACTACCAACAACTGGAGTCATTGCATGTGTGTTCTTTTCACATACCACATATGGATCCACCAGTGTCATTGCATGTCTGTTCTTTTCACAATCCACATATGGATCCACCAGTGTCATATCATGTGTGCTCTTTTTACTAACAACAACCAGAGTCATTGCATGTGTGTTCTTTTTACTAATAACAACCAGAGTCATTGAAATGTGTGTTCTCTTCACAGACCACACATGTATCCACCAGTGTCATTGCATGTGTGTTCCTTTCACTGACAACAACCAAAGTCATTTCATGTGTGTTCTTTTTACTGACAACAACCAGAGTCATTTCATGTGTGTTCTTTTCACATACCACATATGGATCCGCCAGTGTTATTGCATGTGTGCTCTTTTCACAATCCACCTATGGATCCACCAGTGTCATTGCATGTGTGTTCTTTTTACTAGCAACAACTGGAGTCATTGCATGTGTGTTCTTTTCACATACCACATATGGATCCACTAGTGTCATTGAAATGTGTGTTCTCTTCAGAGACCACACATGGATCCACCAGTGTCATTGCATGTGTGTTCTTTTTACTAACAACAACTCGAGTCATTGCATGTGTGTTCTTTTCACATACCACATATGGATCCACCAGTGTCATTGCATGTGTGCTCTTTTCACAATCCACCTATGGATCCACCAGTGTCATTGCATGTGTGTTCTTTTTACTAACAACAACTGGAGTCATTGCATGTGTGTTCTTCTCACATACCACATATGGATCCACCAGTGTCATTGCATGTGTGTTCTTTTCACAATCCACCTATGGATCCACCAGTGTCATTGCATGTGTGCTCTTTTTACTAACAACAACTAGAGTCATTGCATGTGTGTTCTCTTCAGAGACCACACATGGATCCACCAGTGTCATTGCATGTGTGTTCTTTTTACTAACAACAACCAGAGTCATTGAAATGTGTGTTCTTTTCACATACCACGTAAGGATCCACCAATGTCATTGCATGTGTGTTCTTTTCACAATGGATCCACCAGTGTCATTGCATGTGTGCTCTTTTTAGTAACAACAACCAGAGTCATTGCATGTGTGTTCTCTTCAGAGACCACACATGGATCCACCAGTGTCATTGCATGTGTGTTCTTTTTACTAACAACAACCAGGGTCATTGAAATGTGTGTTTTCTTCACAGACCACACATGTATCCACCAGTGTCATTGCATGTGTGTTCCTTTCACTAACATCAACTAGAGTCATTTCATATGTGTTCTTTTCACATACCACATATGGATCCACCAGTGTTATTGCATGTGTGCTCTTTTCACAATCCACCTATGGATCCACCAGTGTCATTGCATGTGTGTTCATTTTACTAAAAAACAACTAGAGTCATTGCATGTGTGTTCTTTTCACATACCACATATGGATCCACCAGTGCCATTGCATGTGTGTTCTTTTCACAATCCACCTATGGATCCACCAGTGTCATTGCATGTGTGCTCTTTTTACTAACAACAACCAGAGTCATTGCATGTGTGTTCTCTTCGGAGACCACACATGGATCCACCAGTGTCATTGCATGTGTGTTCTTTTTACTAACAACAACCAGAGTCATTGAAATGTGTGTTCTTTTCACATACCACGTATGGATCCACCAATGTCATTGCATGTGTGTTCTTTTCACAATCCACCTATGGATCCACCAGTGTCATTGCATGTGTGCTCTTTTTAGTAACAACAACCAGAGTCATTGCATGTGTGTTCTCTTCAGAGACCACACATGGATCCACCAGTGTCATTGCATGTGTGTTCTTTTTACTAACAACAACCAGGGTCATTGAAATGTGTGTTCTCTTCACAGACCACACATGTATCCACCAGTGTCATTGCATGTGTGTTCCTTTCACTAACAACAACCAGAGTCATTTCATATGTGTTCTTTTCACATACCACATATGGATCCACCAGTGTTATTGTATGTGTGCTCATTTCACAATCCACCTATGGATCCACCAGTGTCATTGCATGTGTGTTCTTTTTACTAACAACAACTGGAGTCATTGCATGTGTGTTCTTTTCACATACCACATATGGATCCACCAGTGTCATTGCATGTGTGTTCTTTTCACAGTCCACCTATGGATCCACCAGTGTCATTGCATGTGTGCTCTTTTTACTAACAACAACCAGAGTCATTGCATGTGTGTTCTCTTCGGAGACCACACATGGATCCACCAGTGTCATTGCATGTGTGTTCTTTTTACTAACAACAACCAGAGTCATTGAAATGTGTGTTCTCTTCGGAGACCACACATGTATCCACCAGTGTCATTGCATGTGTGTTCCTTTCACTAACAACAACCAGAGTCATTTCATGTGTGTTCTTTTCACATACCACATATGGATCCACCAGTGTCATTGTATGTGTGTTCTTTTTACTAACAACAACCAGAGTCATTGCATTTGTGTTCTTTTCACATACCACATATGGATCCACCAGTGTCATTAAATGTGTGTTCTCTTCAGAGACCACACATGGATCCACCAGTGTCATTGCACGTGTGTTATTTTCACATACCACATATTGATCCACTACTGTCATTGCATGTGTGCTCTTTTCACAATCCACCTATGGATCCACCAGTGTCATTGCATGTGTGTTCTTTTTACTAACAACCAGAGTCATTGCATGTGTGTTCTTTTCACATACCACATATGGATCCACCAGTGTCATTGAAATGTGTGTTCTCTTCAGAGACCACACATGGATCCACCAGTGTCATTGCACGTGTGTTATTTTTACTAACAACAACTGGAGTCATTGCATGTGTGTTCTTTTCACATACCACATATGGATCCACCAGTGTCATTGCATGTGTGCTCTTTTCATAATCCACCTATGGATCCACTAGTGTCATTTCATGTGTGTTCTTTTCACATACCACATATGGATCTCCAGTGTCATTGAAATATGTGTTCTCTTCAGGGACCACACATGGATCCACCAGTGTCATTGCATGTGTGTTCTTTTTACTAACAACAACTGGAGTCATTGCATGTGTGTTCTTTTCACATACCACATATGGATCCACCAGTGTCATTGCGTGTGTGTTCTTTTCACAATCCACCTATGGATCAACCAATGTCATTGCATGTGTGATCTTTTTACTAACAAAAACCAGAGTCATTGCATGTGTGTTCTCTTCAGAGACCACACATGGATCCACCAGTGTCATTGCATGTGTGTTCTTTTTACTAACAACAACCAGAGTCATTGCATGTGTGTTCTTTTCACATACCACATATGGATCCACCAGTGTCATTGCATGTCTGTTCTTTTCACTAACAACAACCAGTCATTTCATGTGTGTTCTTTTCACATACCACACATGGATCCACCAGTGTCATTGCATGTGTGTTCTTTTTACTAACAACAACTGGAGTCATTGCATGTGTGTTCTTTTCACATACCACATATGGATCCACCAGTGTCATTGCATGTGTGCTCTTTTCATAATCCACCTATGGATCCACTAGTGTCATTTCATGTGTGTTCTTTTCACATACCACATATGGATCCACCAGTGTCATTGAAGTATGTGTTCTCTTCAGGGACCACACATGGATCCACAAGTGTCATTGCATGTGTGTTCTTTTACTAACAACAACTAGAGTCATTGCATGTGTGTTCTTTTCACATACCACATATGGATCCACCAGTGTCATTGCATGTGTGTTCTTTTCACAATCCACCTATGGAACCACCAATGTCATTGCATGTGTGATCTTTTTACTAACAACAACTAGAGTCATTGCATGTGTGTTCTCTTCAGAGACTACACATGGATCCACCAGTGTCATTGCATGTGTGTTCTTTTTACTAACAACAACCAGAGTCATTGCATGTGTGTTCTTTTCACATACCACATATGGATCCACCAGTGTCATTGCATGTATGTTCTTTTCACTAACAACAACCAGAGTCATTTCATGTGTGTTCTTTTCACATACCACATGTGGATCCACCAGTTTCATTGCATGTGTGTTCTTTTTACTAACAACAACTGGAGTCATTTCATGTGTGTTCTTTTCACATACCACATATGGATCCACCAGTGTCATTGAAATGTGTGTTCTCTTCAGAGACCACACATGGATACACCAGTGTCATTGCATGTGTGTTCTTTTTACTAACAACAAATAGAGTCATTGCATGTGTGTTGTTTTCACATACCACATATGGATCAACCAGTGTCATTGCATGTGTGCTCTTTTCACAAACCACCTATGGATCGACCAGTGTCATTGCATGTGTGTTCTTTTTACTAACAACAACTAGAGTCATTGCATGTGTGTTCTTTTCACATAACACATATGGATCCACCAGTCTCATTGAAATGTGTGTTCTCTTCAGAGACCACACATGGATCCACTAGTGTCATTGCATGTGTGTTCTTTTTACTAACAACAACTAGAGTCATTGCATGTGTGTTCTTTTCACATACCACATATGGATCTACAAGGGTCATTGCATGTGTGCTCTTTTCATAATCCACCTATGGATCCACCAGTGTCATATCATGTGTGCTCTTTTTACTAACAACAACCAGAGTCATTGCATGTGTGTTCTCTTCAGAGACCACACATGGATCCACCAGTGTCATTGCATGTGTGTTCTTTTCACATACCACATATGGATCCACCAGTGTCATTGAAATGTGTGTTCTCTTCAGAGACCACACATGGATCCACCAGTGTCATTGCAAGTGTGTTCTTTTTACTAACAACAACTGGAGTCATTGCATGTGTGTTCTTTTCACATACCACATATGGATCCACCAGTGTCATTGCATGTGTGCTCTTTTCATAATCCACCTATGGATCCACGAGTGTCATTTCATGTGTGTTATTTTCACATACCACATATGGATCCACCACTGTCATTGAAATGTGTGTTGTCTTCAGAGACCACACATGGATCCACCGGTGTCATTGCATGTGTGTTCTTTTTACTAACAACAACTGGAGTCATTGCATGTGTGTTCTTTTCACATACCACATATGGATCCACTAGTGTCATTGCATGTCTGTTCTTTTCACCATCCACATATGGATCCACCAGTGTCATATCATGTGTGCTCTTTTTACTAATAACAACTAGAGTCATTGGATGTGTGTTCTCTTCAGAGACCACACATGGATCCACCAGTGTCATTGCATGTGTGTTCTTTTTACTAACAACAACCAGGGTCATTGAAATGTGTGTTCTCTTCACAGACCACACATGTATCCACCAGTGTCATTGCATGTGTGTTCCTTTCACTAACAATAACCAGAGTCATTTCATGTGTGTTCTTTTCACATACCACATATGGATCCACCAGTGTGATTGCATGTGTGCTCTTTTCACAATCCACCTATGGATCCACCACTGTCATTGCATGTGTGTTCTTTTTACTAACAACAACTGGAGTCATTGCATGTTTGTTCTTTTCACATACCACATATGGATCCACCAGTGTCATTGCATGTGTGTTCTTTTCACAATCCACCTATGGATCCACCAGTGTCATTGCATGTGTGCTCTTTTTACTAACAATAACCAGAGTCATTGTATGTGTGTTCTCTTCAGAGACCACACATGGATCCACCAGTGTCATTGCAAGTGTGTTCTTTTTACTAACAACAACCAGTGTCATTGAAATGTGTGTTCTTTTCACATACCATGTATGGATCCACCAATGTCATTGCATGTGTGTTCTTTTCACAGTCAACCTATGAATCCACCAGTGTCATTGCATGTGTTCTCTTTTTACTAACAACAACCAGAATCATTGCATGTGTGTTCTCTTAAGAGACCACACATGGATCCACCAGTGTCATTGCATGTGTGTTCTTTTTACTAACAACAACCAGAGTCATTGAAATGTGTGTTCTTTTCACATACCACATAAGGATCCACCAGTGTCATTGCATGTGTGTTCTTTTTACTAACAACAACTGGAGTCATTGCATGTGTGTTCTTTTCACATACCACATATGGATCCACCAGTGTCATTGCATGTGTGCTCTTTTCACAATCCACCTATGGATCCACCAGAGTCATTGCATGTGTGTTCTTTTTACTAACAACAACCAGAGTCATTGCATGTGTGTTCTTTTCACATACCACATATGGATCCACCAGTGTCATTGAAATGTGTGTTCTCTTCAGAGACTACACATGGATCCACCAGTGTCATTGCATGTGTGTTCTTTTTACTTACAACAACCAGAGTCATTGAAATGTGTGTTCTTTTCACATACCACGTATGGATCCACCAATGTCATTGCATGTGTGTTCTTTTCACAATCCACCTATGGATCCACCAGTGTCATTGCATGTGTTCTCTTTTTAGTAACAACAACCAGAGTCATTGCATGTGTGTTCTCTTCAGAGACCACACATGGATCCACCAGTGTCATTGCATGTGTGTTCTTTTTACTAACAACAACCAGGATCATTGAAATGTGTGTTCTCTTCACAGACCACACATGTATCCACCAGTGTCATTGCATGTGTGTTCCTTTCACTAACAACAACCAGAGTCATTTCATATGTGTTCTTTTCACATACCACATATGTATCCACCAGTGTTATTGCACGTGTGCTCTTTTCACAATCCACCTATGGATCCACCAGTGTCATTGCAAGTGTGTTCTTTTTACTAACAACAACCAGTGTCATTGAAATGTGTGTTCTTTTCACATACCATGTATGGATCCACCAATGTCATTGCATGTGTGTTCTTTTCACAGTCAACCTATGAATCCACCAGTGTCATTGCATGTGTTCTCTTTTTACTAACAACAACCAGAATCATTGCATGTGTGTTCTCTTAAGAGACCACATGGATCCTGATGTCATTGCATGTGTGTTCTTTTTACTAACAACAACCAGAGTCATTGAAATGTGTGTTCTTTTCACATACCACATAAGGATCCACCAGTGTCATTGCATGTGTGTTCTTTTTACTAACAACAACTGGAGTCATTGTATGTGTGTTCTTTTCACATACCACATATGGATCCACCAGTGTCATTGCATGTGTGCTCTTTTCACAATCCACCTATGGATCCACCAGAGTCATTGCATGTGTGTTCTTTTTACTAACAACAACCAGAGTCATTGCATGTGTGTTCTTTTCACATACCACATATGGATCCACCAGTGTCATTGAAATGTGTGTTCTCTTCAGAGACCACACATGGATCCACCAGTGTCATTGCATGTGTGTTCTTTTTACTTACAACAACCAGAGTCATTGAAATGTGTGTTCTTTTCACATACCACGTATGGATCCACCAATGTCATTGCATGTGTGTTCTTTTCACAATCTACCTATGGATCCACCAGTGTCATTGCATGTGTGCTCTTTTTAGTAACAACAACCAGAGTGGATCCACCAGTGTCATTGCATGTGTGTTCTTTTTACTAACAACAACCAGGATCATTGAAATGTGTGTTCTCTTCACAGACCACACATGTATCCACCAGTGTCATTGCATGTGTGTTCCTTTCACTAACAACAACCAGAGTCATTTCATATGTGTTCTTTTCACATACCACATATGTATCCACCAGTGTTATTGCACGTGTGCTCTTTTCACAATCCACCTATGGATCCACCAGTGTCATTGCATGTGTGTTCTTTTTACTAACAACAACTGGAGTCATTGCATGTGTGTTCTTTTCACATACCACATATGGATCCACCAGTGTCATTGCATGTGTGTTCTTTTCACAATCCACCTATGGATCCACCAGTGTCATTGCATGTGTTTTATTTTTACTAACAACAACCAGAGTCATTGCATGTGTGTTCTCTTCAGAGACCACACATGGATCCACCAGTGTCATTGCATGTGTGTTCTTTTTACTAACAACAACCAGAGTCATTGAAATATGTGTTCTTTTCACATACCACGTATGGATCCACCAATGTCATTGCATGTGTGTTCTTTTCACAATCCACCTATGGATCCACCAGTTTCATTGCATGTGTGGTCTTTTTAGTAACAACAACCAGAGTCATTGAATGTGTGTTCTCTTCAGAGACCACACATGGATCCACCAGTGTCATTGCATGTGTGTTCTTTTTACTAACAATAACCAGGGTCATTGAAATGTGTGTTCTCTTCACAGACCACACATGTATCCACCAGTATCATTGCATGTGTGTTCCTTTCACTAACAACAACCAGAGTCATTTCATATGTGTTCTTTTCACATACCACATATGGATCCACCAGTGTGAGTGCATGTGTGCTCTTTTCACAATCCACCTATGGATCCACCACTGTCATTGCATGTGTGTTCTTTTTACTAACAACAACTGGAGTCATTGCATGTGTGTTCTTTTCACATACCACATATGGATCCACCAGTGTCATTGCATGTGTGTTCTTTTCACAGTCCACCTATGGATCCACCAGTGTCATTGCATGTGTGCTCTTTTTACTAACAACAACCAGAGTCATTGCATGTGTGTTCTCTTCGGAGACCACACATGGATCCACCAGGGTCATTGCATGTGTGTTCTTTTTACTAAAAACAACCAGAGTCATTGAAATGTGTGTTCTTTTCACATACCACGTATGGATCCACCAATGTCATTGCATGTGTGTTCTTTTCAGAATCCACCTATGGATCCACCAGTGTCATTGCATATGTGATCTTTTTAGTAACAACAACCAGAGTCATTGCATGTGTGTTCTCTTCAGAGACCACACATGGATCCACCAGTGTCATTGCATGTGTGTTCTTTTTAGTAACAACAACCAGGGTCATTGAAATGTGTGTTCTCTTCACAGACCACACATGTATCCACCAGTGTCATTGCATGTGTATTCCTTTCACTAACAACAACCAGAGTCATTTCATATGTGTTCTTTTCACATACCACATATGGATCCACCAGTGTTATTGCATGTGTGCTCTTTTCATAATCCACCTATGGATCCACCAGTGTCATTGCATGTGTGTTCTTTTTACTAACAACAACTAGAGTCATTGCATGTGTGTTCTTTTCACATACCACATATGGATCCACCAGTGTCATTGCATGTGTGTTCTTTTCACAGTCGACCTATGGATCCACCAGTGTCATTGCATGTGTGCTCTTTTTACTAACAACAACCAGAGTCATTTCATGTGTGTTCTCTTCGGAGACCACACATGGATCCACCAGGGTCATTGCATGTGTGTTCTTTTTACTAACAACAACCAGAGTCATTGAAATGTGTGTTCTTTTCACATATCACGTATGGATCCACCAATGTCATTGCATGTGTGTTCTTTTCACAGTCCACCTATGGATCTACCAGTGTCATTGCATGTGTGCTCTTTTTAGTAACAACAACCAGAGTCATTGCATGTGTGTTCTCTTCAGAGACCACACATGGATCCACCAGTGTCATTGCATGTGTGTTCTTTTTACTAACAACAACCACTGTCATTGAAATGTTTGTTCTCTTCAGAGACCACACATGGATCCACCAGTGCCATTGCATGTGTGTTGTTTTTACTAACAACATCTAGAGTCGTTGCATGTGTGTTCTTTTCACATACCACATATGGATCCACTAGTGTCATTGCATGTGTGTTCTTTTCACATACCACATATGTATCCACCAGTGTCATTGCATGTGTGCTCTTTTCACAATCCACCTATGGACCCCCCAGTGTCATTGCATGTGTGCTCTTTTTACTAACAACAACCAGAGTCATTGAAATGTGTGTTCTCTTTAGAGACCACACATGGATCCACCAGTGTCATTCCATGTGTGTTCTTTTCACTAACAACAACCAGAGTCATTACATGTGTGTTATTTTCACATACCACATATGGATCCACTACTGTCAATCCATGTGTGCTCTTTTCACAATCCACCTATGGATCCACCAGTGTCATTGCATGTGTGTTCTTTTTACTAACAACAACCAGAGTCATTGCATGTGTGTTCTTTTCACATACCACATATGGATCCACTAGTGTCATTGAAATGTGTGTTCTCTTCAGAGACCACACATGGATCCACCAGTGTCATTGCACGTGTGTTATTTTTACTAACAACAACTGGAGTCATTGCATGTGTGTTCTTTTCACATACCACATATGGATCCACCAATGTCATTGCATGTGTGTTCTTTTCATAATCCACCTATGGATCCACTAGTGTCATTTCATGTGTGTTCTTTTCACATACCACATATGGATCCACCAGTGTCATTGAAATATGTGTTCTCTTCAGGGACCACACATGGATCCACCAGTGTCATTGCATGTGTGTTCTTTTTACTAACAACAACTGGAGTCATTGCATGTGTGTTCTTTTCACATACCACATATGGATCCACCAGTGTCATTGCATGTGTGTTCTTTTTACTAACAACAACCAGAGTCATTGCATGTGTGTTCTCTTCAGAGACCACACATGGATCCACCAGTGTCATTGCATGTGTGTTCTTTTTACTAACAGCAACCAGAGTCATTGCATGTGTGTTCTTTTCACATACCACATATGGATCCACCAGTGTCATTGCATGTCTGTTCTTTTCACTAACAACAACCAGAGTCATTTCATGTGTGTTCTTTTCACATACCACATGTGGATCCACTAGTGTCATTGCATGTGTGTTCTTTTTACTAACAATAACTGGAGTCATTCCATGTGTGTTCTTTTCACATACCACATATGGATCCACCAGTGTCATTGAAATGTGTGTTCTCTTCAGAGACCACACATGGATCCACCAGTGTCATTGCATGTGTGTTCTTTTTACTAACAACAACTGGAGTCATTGCATGTGTGTTGTTTTCACATACCACATATGGATCCACCAGTGTCATTGCATGTGTGCTCTTTTCACAATCCACCTATGGATCGACCAGTGTCATTGCATGTGTGTTCTTTTTACTAACAACAACCAGAGTCATTGCATGTGTGTTCTTTTCACATAACACATATGGATCCACCAGTCTCATTGAAATGTGTGTTATCTTCAGAGATCACACATGGATCCACTAGTGTCATTGCATGTGTGTTCTTTTTACTAACAACAACTAGAGTCATTGCATGTGTGTTCTTTTCACATACCACATATGGATCCACAAGGGTCATTGCATGTGTGCTCTTTTCATAATCCACCTATGGATTCACCAGTGTCATATCATGTGTGCTCTTTTTACTAACAACAACCAGAGTCATTGCATGTGTGTTCTCTTCAGAGACCACACATGGATCCTGATGTCATTGCATGTGTGTTCTTTTCACATACCACATATGGATCCACCAGTGTCATTGAAATGTGTGTTCTCTTCAGAGACCACACATGGATCCACTAGTGTCATTGCAAGTGTGTTCTTTTTACTAACAACAACTGGAGTCATTGCATGTGTGTTCTTTTCACATACCACATATGGATCCAGCAGTGTCATTGCATGTGTGCTCTTTTCATAATCCACCTATGGATCCACGAGTGTCATTTCATGTGTGTTCTTTTCACATACCACATATGGATCCACCACTTTCATTGAAATGTGTGTTGTCTTCAGAGACCACACATGGATCCACCGGTGTCATTGCATGTGTGTTCTTTTTACTAACAACAACTGGAGTCATTGCATGTGTGTTCTTTTCACATACCACATATGGATCCACTAGTGTCATTGCATGTCTGTTCTTTTCACAATCCACATATGGATCCACCAGTGTCATATCATGTGTGCTCTTTTTACTAACAACAACTAGAGTCATTGGATGTGTGTTCTCTTCAGAGACCACACATGGATCCACCAGTGTCATTCCATGTGTGTTCTTTTTACTAACAACAACCAGGGTCATTGAAATGTGTGTTCTCTTCACAGACCACACATGTATCCACCAGTGTCATTGCATGTGTGTTCCTTTCACTAACAACAACCAGAGTCATTTCATGTGTGTTCTTTTCACATACCACATATGGATCCACCAGTGTTATTGCATGTGTGCTCTTTTCACAATCCACCTATGGATCCACCAGTGTCATTGCATGTGTGTTCTTTTTACTACCAACAACTAGAGTCATTGCATGTGTGTTCTTTTCACATACCACATATGAATCCACCAGTGTCATTGCATGTGTGTTCTTTTCACAATCCACCTATGGATCCACCACTGTCATTGCATGTGTGCTCTTTTTACTAACAACAACCAGAGTCATTGCATGTGTGTTCTCTTTAGAGACCACACATGGATCCACCAGTGTCATTGCATGTGTGTTCTTTTTACTAACAATAACCAGAGTCATTGAAATGTGTGTTCTTTTCACATACCACGTATGGATCCACCAATGTCATTGCATGTGTGTTCTTTTCACAATCAACCTATGGATCCACCAGTGTCATTGCATGTGTTCTCTTTTTACTAACAACAACCAGAGTCATTGCATGCGTGTTCTCTTAAGAGACCACACATGGATCCACCAGTGTCATTGCATGTGTGTTCTTCTTACTAACAACAACCAGTCATTGAAATGTGTGTTCTTTTCACATACCACATATGGATCCACCAGTGCCATTGCATGTGTGTTCTTTTTACTAACAACAACTGGAGTCATTGCATGTGTGTTCTTTTCACATACCACATATGGATCCACCAGTGTCATTGCATGTGTGCTCTTTTCACAATCCACCTATGGATCTACCAGTGTTATTGCATGTGTGTTCTTTTTACTAACAACAACCGGAGTCATTGCATGTGTGTTCTTTTCAGATACCACATATGGATCCACCAGTGTCATTGAAATGTGTTTTATCTTCAGATACCACACATGGATCCACCAGTGTCATTGCATGTGTGTTCTTTTTACATAACAACAACTGGAGTCATTGCATGTGTGTTATTTTCACATACCACATATGGATCCACCACTGTCATTGCATGTGTGATCTTTTCACAATCCACCTATGGATCCACCAGTGTCATTGCATGTGTGTTCTTTTTACTAACAACAACCAGAGTCATTGCATGTGTGATCTTTTCACATACCACGTATGGATCCATCAGTGTCATTGAAATGTGTGTTCTCTTCAGAGACCACACATGGATCCACCAGTGTCATTGCATGTGTGTTCTTTTTACTAACAACAACTGGAGTCAATGCATGTGTGTTCTTTTCACATACCACATATGGATCAACGAGTGTTATTGCATGTGTGTTCTTTTCACAATCCACCTATGGATCCACCTGTGTCATTGCATGCGTGTTCTTTTTACTAACAACAACTGGAGTCATTGCATGTGTGTTCTTTTCACATACCACATATGGATCCACCAGTGTCATTTCCAGTGTGTTCTTTTCACAATCCACCTATGGATCCACCAGTGTCATTGCATGTGTGCTCTTTTTACTAACAATAACCAGAGTCATTGCATGTGTGTTCTCTTCAGAGACCACACATGGATCCACCAGTGTCACTTCATTTGTGTTCTTTTTACTAACAACAACCAGAGTCATTGAAATGTGTGTTCTTTCACATACCACGTATAGATCCACCAATGTCATTGCATGTGTGTTATTTTCACAATCCACCTATGGATCCACCAGTGTCATTGCATGTGTGCTCTTTTCAGTAACAACAACCAGAGTCATTGCATGTGTGTTCTCTTAAGAGACCACACATGGATCCACCAGTGTCATTGCATGTGTGTTCCTTTCACTAACAACAACCAGAGTCATTTCATGTGTGTTCTTTTCACATACCACATATGGATCCACCAGTGTTATTGCATGTGTGCTCTTTTCACAATCCACCTATGGATCCACCAGTGTCATTGCATGTGTGTTCTTTTTACTACCAACAACTAGAGTCATTGCATGTGTGTTCTTTTCACATACCACATATGAATCCACCAGTGTCATTGCATGTGTGTTCTTTTCACAATCCACCTATGGATCCACCACTGTCATTGCATGTGTGCTCTTTTTACTAACAACAACCAGAGTCATTGCATGTGTGTTCTCTTCAGAGACCACACATGGATCCACCAGTGTCATTGCATGTGTGTTCTTTTTACTAACAATAACCAGAGTCATTGAAATGTGTGTTCTTTTCACATACCACGTATGGATCCACCAATGTCATTGCATGTGTGTTCTTTTCACAATCAACCTATGGATCCACCAGTGTCATTGCATGTGTTCTTTTACTAACAACAACCAGAGTCATTGCATGCGTGTTCTCTTAGAGACCACACATGGATCCACCGATGTCATTGCATGTGTGTTCTTCTTACTAACAACAACCAGAGTCATTGAAATGTGTGTTCTTTTCACATACCACATATGGATCCACCAGTGCCATTGCATGTGTGTTCTTTTTACTAACAACAACTGGAGTCATTGCATGTGTGTTCTTTTCACATACCACATATGGATCCACCAGTGTCATTGCATGTGTGCTCTTTTCACAATCCACCTATGGATCTACCAGTGTCATTGCATGTGTGTTCTTTTTACTAACAACAACCAGAGTCATTGCATGTGTGTTCTTTTCAGATACCACATATGGATCCACCAGTGTCATTGAAATGTGTGTTCTTCAGAGACCACATGGATCCACCATGTCATTGCATGTGTGTTCTTTTTACTAACAACAAGCTGAGTCATTGCATGTGTGTTATTTTCACATACCACATATGGATCCACTGTCATTGCATGTGTGCTTTTTTCAAAATCCACCTATGGATCCACCTGTGTCTTTGCTTGTTTTTTCTTTTTATTAACAACAACGTAGTCATTGCATGTGTGATCTTTTCACATACCACGTATGGATCCATCAGTGTCATTGAAATGTGTGTTCTCTTGAGAGACCACACATGGATCCACCTGATGTCATTGCATGTGTGTTCTTTTACTAACAACAACTGAGTCAATGCATGTGTGTTCTTTTCACATACCACATATGGATCAACGAGTGTGATTGCATGTGTGTTCTTTTCACAATCCACCTATGGATCCACCTGTGTCATTGCATGCGTGTTCTTTTACTAACAACAACTGAGTCATTGCATGTGTGTTCTTTTCACATACCACATATGGATCCACCAGTGTCATTTCCAGTGTGTTCTTTTCACAATCCACCTATGGATCCACCAGTGTCATTGCATGTGTGCTCTTTTTACTAACAAAAACCAGAGTCATTGCATGTGTGTTCTATTCACAGACCACATGGATCCTGATGTCACTTCATTTGTGTTCTTTTACTAACAACAACAGTCATTGAATTGTGTGTTCTTTCACATACCACGTATAGATCCACCAATGTCATTGCATGTGTGTTATTTTCACAATCCACCTATGGATCCACCAGTGTCATTGCATGTGTGCTCTTTTCAGTAACAACAACCAGAGTCATTGCATGTGTGTTCTCTTAGAGACCACACATGGATCCACCTGATGTCATTGCATGTGTGTTCCTTTCACTAACAACAACCAGAGTCATTTCATGTGTGTTCTTTTCACATACCACATATGGATCCACCAGTGTTATTGCATGTGTGCTCTTTTCACAATCCACCTATGGATCCACCAGTGTCATTGCATGTGTGTTCTTTTTACTACCAACAACTAGAGTCATTGCATGTGTGTTCTTTCACATACCACATATGTATCCACCAGTGTCATTGCATGTGTGTTCTTTTCACAATCCACCTATGGATCCACCACTGTCATTGCATGTGTGCTTTTTTACTAACAACAACCAGAGTCATAGCATGTGTGTTCTTCAGAGACCACACATGGATCCACCTGATGTCATTGCATGTGTGTTCTTTTTACTAACAATAACCAGAGTCATTGAAATGTGTGTTCTTTTCACATACCACGTATGGATCCACCAATGTCATTGCATGTGTGTTCTTTTCACAATCAACCTATGGATCCACCAGTGTCATTGCATGTGTTCTCTTCTTACAAACCACAACCAGAGTCATTGCATGTGTGTTCTCTTAAGAGACCACACATGGATCCACCAGTGTCATTGCATGTGTGTTCTTCTTACTAACAACAACCAGAGTCATTGAAATGTGTGTTCTTTTCACATACCACATATGGATCCACCAGTGCCATTGCATGTGTGTTCTTTTTACTAACAACAACTGGAGTCATTGCATGTGTGTTCTTTTCACATACCATATGGATCCACCAGTGTCATTGCATGTGTGCTCTTTTCACAATCCACCTATGGATCTACCAGTGTCATTGCATGTGTGTTCTTTTTACTAACAACAACCAGAGTCATTGCATGTGTGTTCTTTTCAGATACCACATATGGATCCACCAGTGTCATTGAAATGTGTGTTCTCTTCAGAGACCACACATGGATCCACCAGTGTCATTGCATGTGTGTTCTTTTTTACTAACAACAACTGGAGTCATTGCATGTGTGTTATTTTCACATACCACATATGGATCCACTACTGTCATTGCATGTGTGCTCTTTTCACAATCCACCTATGGATCCACCAGTGTCATTGCATGTGTGTTCTTTTTACTAACAACAACCAGAGTCATTGCATGTGTGATCTTTTCACATACCACGTATGGATCCATCAGTGTCATTGAAATGTGTGTTCTCTTCAGAGACCACACATGGATCCACCAGTGTCATTGCATGTGTGTTCTTTTTACTAACAACAACTGGAGTCAATGCATGTGTGTTCTTTTCACATACCACATATGGATCAACGAGTGTTATTGCATGTGTGTTCTTTTCACAATCCACCTATGGATCCACCTGTGTCATTGCATGCGTGTTCTTTTTACTAACAACAACTGGAGTCATTGCATGTGTGTTCTTTTCACATACCACATATGGATCCACCAGTGTCATTTCCAGTGTGTTCTTTTCACAATCCACCTATGGATCCACCAGTGTCATTGCATGTGTGCTCTTTTTACTAACAATAACCAGAGTCATTGCATGTGTGTTCTCTTCAGAGACCACACATGGATCCACCAGTGTCACTTCATTTGTGTTCTTTTTACTAACAACAACCAGAGTCATTGAAATGTGTGTTCTTTCACATACCACGTATAGATCCACCAATGTCATTGCATGTGTGTTATTTTCACAATCCACCTATGGATCCACCAGTGTCATTGCATGTGTGCTCTTTTCAGTAACAACAACCAGAGTCATTGCATGTGTGTTCTCTTAAGAGACCACACATGGATCCACCAGTGTCATTGCATGTGTGTTCCTTTCACTAACAACAACCAGAGTCATTTCATGTGTGTTCTTTTCACATACCACATATGGATCCACCAGTGTTATTGCATGTGTGCTCTTTTCACAATCCACCTATGGATCCACCAGTGTCATTGCATGTGTGTTCTTTTTACTACCAACAACTAGAGTCATTGCATGTGTGTTCTTTTCACATACCACATATGAATCCACCAGTGTCATTGCATGTGTGTTCTTTTCACAATCCACCTATGGATCCACCACTGTCATTGCATGTGTGCTCTTTTTACTAACAACAACGAGTCATTGCATGTGTGTTCTCTTCAGAGACCACACATGGATCCACCAGTGTCATTGCATGTGTGTTCTTTTTACTAACAACAACCAGAGTCATTGAAATGTGTGTTCTTTTCACATACCACGTATGGATCCACCAATGTCATTGCATGTGTGTTCTTTTCACAATCAACCTATGGATCCACCAGTGTCATTGCATGTGTTCTCTTTTACTAACAACAACGAGTCATTGCATGTGTGTTCTCTTAAGAGACCACACATGGATCCTGATGTCATTGCATGTGTGTTCTTCTTACTAACAACAACCAGAGTCATTGAAATGTGTGTTCTTTTCACATACCACATATGGATCCACCAGTGCCATTGCATGTGTGTTCTTTTTACTAACAACAACTGGAGTCATTGCATGTGTGTTCTTTTCACATACCACATATGGATCCACCAGTGTCATTGCATGTGTGCTCTTTTCACAATCCACCTATGGATCCACCAGTGTCATTGCATGTGTGTTCTTTTTACTAACAACAACCAGAGTCATTGCATGTGTGTTCTTTTCAGATACCACATATGGATCCACCAGTGTCATTGAAATGTGTGTTCTCTTCAGAGACCACACATGGATCCACCAGTGTCATTGCATGTGTGTTCTTTTTACTAACAACAACTGGAGTCATTGCATGTGTGTTATTTTCTCATACCACATATGGATCCACCAGTGTCATTGCATGTGTGCTCTTTTCACAATCCACCTATGGATCCACCAGTGTCATTGCATGTGTGTTATTTTTACTAACAACAACCAGAGTCATTGCATGTGTGATCTTTTCACATACCACGTATGGATCCATCAGTGTCATTGAAATGTGTGTTCTCTTCAGAGACCACACATGGATCCACCAGTGTCATTGCATGTGTGTTCTTTTTACTAACAACAACTGGAGTCAATGCATGTGTGTTCTTTTCACATACCACATATGGATCAACGAGTGTTATTGCATGTGTGTTCTTTTCACAATCCACCTATGCATCCACCTGTGTCATTGCATGATGTTCTTTTTACTAACAACAACTGGAGTCATTGCATGTGTGTTCTTTTCACATACCACATATGGATCCACCAGTGTCATTTCCAGTGTGTTCTTTTCACAATCCACCTATGGATCCACCAGTGTCATTGCATGTGTGCTCTTTTTACTAACAATAACCAGAGTCATTGCATGTGTGTTCTCTTCAGAGACCACACATGGATCCACCAGTGTCACTTCATTTGTGTTCTTTTTACTAACAACAACCAGAGTCATTGAAATGTGTGTTCTTTCACATACCACGTATAGATCCACCAATGTCATTGCATGTGTGTTATTTTCACAATCCACCTATGGATCCACCAGTGTCATTGCATGTGTGCTCTTTTCAGTAACAACAACCAGAGTCATTGCATGTGTGTTCTCTTAAGAGACCACACATGGATCCACCAGTGTCATTGCATGTGTGTTCCTTTAACTAACAACAACCAGAGTCATTTCATGTGTGTTCTTTTCACATACCACATATGGATCCACCAGTGTTATTGCATGTGTGCTCTTTTCACAATCTACCTATGGATCCACCAGTGTCATTGCATGTGTGTTCTTTTTACTACCAACAACTAGAGTCATTGCATGTGTGTTCTTTTCACATACCACATATGAATCCACCGGTGTCATTGCATGTGTGTTCTTTTCACAATCCACCTATGGATCCACCACTGTCATTGCATGTGTGCTCTTTTTACTAACAACAACCAGAGTCATTGCATGTGTGTTCTCTTCAGAGACCACACATGGATCCACCAGTGTCATTGCATGTGTGTTCTTTTTACTAACAACAACCAGAGTCATTGAAATGTGTGTTCTTTTCACATACCACGTATGGATCCACCAATGTCATTGCATGTGTGTTCTTTTCATAATCAACCTATGGATCCACCAGTGTCATTGCATGTGTTCTCTTTTTACTAACAACAACCAGAGTCATTGCATGTGTGTTCTCTTAAGAGACCACACATGGATCCACCAGTGTCATTGCATGTGTGTTCTTCTTACTAACAACAACCAGAGTCATTGAAATGTGTGTTCTTTTCACATACCACATATGGATCCACCAGTGCCATTGCATGTGTGTTCTTTTTACTAACAACAACTGGAGTCATTGCATGTGTGTTCTTTTCACATACCACATATGGATCCACCAGTGTCATTGCATGTGTGCTCTTTTCACAATCCACCTATGGATCCACCAGTGTCATTGCATGTGTGTTCTTTTTACTAACAACAACCAGAGTCATTGCATGTGTGTTCTTTTCAGATACCACATATGGATCCACCAGTGTCATTGAAATGTGTGTTCTCTTCAGAGACCACACATGGATCCACCAGTGTCATTGCATGTGTGTTCTTTTTACTAACAACACTGGAGTCATTGCATGTGTGTTATTTTCACATACCACATATGGATCCACTACTGTCATTGCATGTGTGCTCTTTTCACAATCCACCTATGGATCCACCAGTGTCATTGCATGTGTGTTCTTTTTACTAACAACAACCAGAGTCATTGCATGTGTGATCTTTTCACATACCACGTATGGATCCATCAGTGTCATTGAAATGTGTGTTCTCTTCAGAGACCACACATGGATCCACCAGTGTCATTGCATGTGTGTTCTTTTTACTAACAACAACTGGAGTCAATGCATGTGTGTTCTTTTCACATACCACATATGGATCAACGAGTGTTATTGCATGTGTGTTCTTTTCACAATCCACCTATGGATCCACCTGTGTCATTGCATGATGTTCTTTTTACTAACAACAACTGGAGTCATTGCATGTGTGTTCTTTTCACATACCACATATGGATCCACCAGTGTCATTTCCAGTGTTCTTTTCACAATCCACGTGGATCCACCAGTGTCATTGCATGTGTGCTCTTTTACTAACAATAACCAGAGTCATTGCATGTGTGTACTCTTCATAGACCACACATGGATCCACCAGTGTCACTTCATTTGTGTTCTTTTTACTAACAACAACCAGAGTCATTGAAATGTGTGTTCTTTCACATACCACGTATAGATCCACCAATGTCATTGCATGTGTGTTATTTTCACAATCCACCTATGGATCCACCAGTGTCATTGCATGTGTGCTCTTTTCAGTAACAACAACCCGAGTCATTGCATGTGTGTTCTCTTAAGAGACCACACATGGATCCACCATGTCATTGCATGTGTTCCTTTAACTAACAACAACCAGAGTCATTTCATGTGTGTTCTTTTCACATACCACATATGGATCCACAGTGTTATTGCATGTGCTCTTTTCACAATCTACCTATGGATCCACCAGTGTCATTGCATGTGTGTTCTTTTTACTACCAACAACTAGAGTCATTGCATGTGTGTTCTTTTCACATACCACATATGAATCCACCAGTGTCATTGCATGTGTGTTCTTTTCACAATCCACCTATGGATCCACCACTGTCATTGCATGTGTGCTCTTTTTACTAACAACAACCAGAGTCATTGCATGTGTGTTCTCTTCAGATACCACACATGGATCCACCAGTGTCATTGCATGTGTGTTCTTTTTACTAACAACAACCAGAGTCATTGAAATGTGTGTTCTTTTCACATACCACGTATGGATCCACCAATGTCATTGCATGTGTGTTCTTTTCACAATCAACCTATGGATCCACCAGTGTCATTGCATGTGTTCTCTTTTTACTAACAACAACCAGAGTCATTGCATGTGTGTTCTCTTAAGAGACCACACATGGATCCACCAGTGTCATTGCATGTGTGTTCTTCTTACTAACAACAACCAGAGTCATTGAAATGTGTGTTCTTTTCACATACCACATATGGATCCACCAGTGCCATTGCATGTGTGTTCTTTTTACTAACAACAACTGGAGTCATTGCATGTGTGTTCTTTTCACATACCACATATGGATCCACCAGTGTCATTGCATGTGTGCTCTTTTCACAATCCACCTATGGATCCACCAGTGTCATTGCATGTGTGTTCTTTTTACTAACAACAACCAGAGTCATTGCATGTGTGTTCTTTTCAGATACCACATATGGATCCACCAGTGTCATTGAAATGTGTGTTCTCTTCAGAGACCACACATGGATCCACCAGTGTCATTGCATGTGTGTTCTTTTTTACTAACAACAACTGGAGTCATTGCATGTGTGTTATTTTCACATACCACATATGGATCCACTACTGTCATTGCATGTGTGCTCTTTTCACAATCCACCTATGGATCCACCAGTGTCATTGCATGTGTGTTCTTTTTACTAACAACAACCAGAGTCATTGCATGTGTGATCTTTTCACATACCACGTATGGATCCATCAGTGTCATTGAAATGTGTGTTCTCTTCAGAGACCACACATGGATCCACCAGTGTCATTGCATGTGTGTTCTTTTTACTAACAACAACTGGAGTCAATGCATGTGTGTTCTTTTCACATACCACATATGGATCAACGAGTGTTATTGCATGTGTGTTCTTTTCACAATCCACCTATGGATCCACCTGTGTCATTGCATGCGTGTTCTTTTTACTAACAACAACTGGAGTCATTGCATGTGTGTTCTTTTCACATACCACATATGGATCCACCAGTGTCATTTCCAGTGTGTTCTTTTCACAATCCACCTATGGATCCACCAGTGTCATTGCATGTGTGCTCTTTTTACTAACAATAACCAGAGTCATTGCATGTGTTCTCTTCAGAGACCACACATGGATCCACCAGTGTCACTTCATTTGTGTTCTTTTTACTAACAACAAGCAGAGTCATTGAAATGTGTGTTCTTTCACATACCACGTATAGATCCACCAATGTCATTGCATGTGTGTTATTTTCACAATCCACCTATGGATCCACCAGTGTCATTACATGTGTTCTCTTTTCAAGAACAACAACTAGTCATTGCATGTGTGTTCTCTTAAGAGACCACACATGGATCCACTGATGTCATTGCATGTGTGTTCCTTTCACTAACAACAACCAGAGTCATTTCATGTGTGTTCTTTTCACATACCACATATGGATCCACCAGTGTTATTGCATGTGCTCTTTCACAATCCACCTATGGATCCACCAGTGTCATTGCATGTGTGTTCTTTTTACTACCAACAACTAGAGTCATTGCATGTGTGTTCTTTTCACATACCACATATGAATCCACCAGTGTCATTGCATGTGTGTTCTTTTCACAATCCACCTATGGATCCACCACTGTCATTGCATGTGTGCTCTTTTACTAACAACAACAGAGTCATTGCATGTGTGTTCTCTTCAGAGACCACACATGGATCCACCATGTCATTGCATGTGTGTTCTTTTACTAACAATAACCAGAGTCATTGAAATGTGTGTTCTTTTCACATACCACGTATGGATCCACCAATGTCATTGCATGTGTGTTCTTTTCACAATCAACCTATGGATCCACCAGTGTCATTGCATGTGTTCTCTTTTTAACAACAACCAGAGTCATTGCATGTGTGTTCTTCTTAAGAGACCACACATGGATCCACCAGTCATTGCATGTGTGTTCTTCTTACTAACAACAACCAGTCATTGAAATGTGTGTTCTTTTCACATACCACATATGGATCCACCAGTGCCATTGCATGTGTGTTCTTTTTACTAACAACAACTGGAGTCATTGCATGTGTGTTCTTTTCACATACCACATATGGATCCACCAGTGTCATTGCATGTGTGCTCTTTTCACAATCCACCTATGGATCTACCAGTGTCATTGCATGTGTGTTCTTTTTACTAACAACAACCAGAGTCATTGCATGTGTGTTCTTTCGATACCACATATGGATCCACCAGTGTCATTGAAATGTGTGTTCTCTTCAGAGACCACACATGGATCCACCAGTGTCATTGCATGTGTGTTCTTTTTACTAACAACAACTGGAGTCATTGCATGTGTGTTATTTTCACATACCACATATGGATCCACTACTGTCATTGCATGTGTGCTCTTTTCACAATCCATCTATGGATCCACCAGTGTCATTGCATGTGTGTTCTTTTTACTAACAACAACCAGAGTCATTGCATGTGTGATCTTTTCACATACCACGTATGGATCCATCAGTGTCATTGAAATGTGTGTTCTCTTCAGAGACCACACATGGATCCTGATGTCATTGCATGTGTGTTCTTTTTACTAACAACAACTGGAGTCAATGCATGTGTGTTCTTTTCACACACCACATATGGATCAACGAGTGTTATTGCATGTGTGTTCTTTTCACAATCCACCTATGGATCCACCTGTGTCATTGCATGCGTGTTCTTTTTACTAACAACAACTGGAGTCATTGCATGTGTGTTCTTTTCACATACCACATATGGATCCACCAGTGTCATTTCAAGTGTGGTCTTTTCACAATCCACCTATGGATCCACCAGTGAGATTGCTTGTGTGCTCTTTTACTAACAATAACTGAGTCATTGCATGTGTGTTCTCTTCAGAGACCACACATGGATCCACCTGATGTCACTTCATTTGTGTTCTTTTACTAACAACAAGCTGAGTCATTGAATTTTTTGTTCTTTCACATACCACGTATAGATCCACCATTGTCATTGCATGTGTGTTATTTTCACAATCCACCTATGGATCCACCAGTGTCATTGCATGTGTGCTCTTTTGACCCACAACACCCGAGTCATTGCATGTGTGTTCTCTTAAGAGACCACACATGGATCCACCAGTGTCATTGCATGTGTGTTCCTTTCACTAACAACAACCAGAGTCATTTCATGTGTGTTCTTTTCACATACCACATATGGATCCACCAGTGTTATTGCATGTGTGCTCTTTTCACAATCCACCTATGGATCCACCAGTGTCATTGCATGTGTGTTCTTTTTACTACCAACAACTAGAGTCATTGCATGTGTGTTCTTTTCACATACCACATATGAATCCACCAGTGTCATTGCATGTGTGTTCTTTTCACAATCCACCTATGGATCCACCACTGTCATTGCATGTGTGCTCTTTTTACTAACAACAACCAGAGTCATTGCATGTGTGTTCTCTTCAGAGACCACACATGGATCCACCAGTGTCATTGCATGTGTGTTCTTTTTACTAACAACAACCAGAGTCATTGAAATGTGTGTTCTTTTCACATACCACGTATGGATCCACCAATGTCATTGCATGTGTGTTCTTTCACAATCAACCTATGGATCCACCAAAGGTCATTACATGTGTTCTCTTTTTACTAACAACAACCAGAGTCATTGCATGTGTGTTCTCTTAAGAGACCACACATGGATCCACCAGTGTCATTGCATGTGTGTTCTTCTTACTAACAACAACCAGTCATTGAAATGTGTGTTCTTTTCACATACCACATATGGATCCACCAGTGCCATTGCATGTGTGTTCTTTTACTAACAACAACCGGCGTCATTGCATGTGTTCTTTTCACATACCACATATGGATCCACCAGTGTCATTGCATGTGTGCTCTTTTCACAATCCACCTATGGATCCACCAGTGTCATTGCATGTGTGTTCTTTTTACTAACAACAACCAGAGTCATTGCATGTGTGTTCTTTTCAGATACCACATATGGATCCACCAGTGTCATGGAAATGTGTGTTCTCTTCAGAGACCACACATGGATCCACCAGTGTCATTGCATGTGTGTTCTTTTTACTAACAACAACTGGAGTCATTGCATGTGTGTTATTTTCTCATACCACATATGGATCCACTACTGTCATTGCATGTGTGCTCTTTTCACAATCCACCTATGGATCCACCAGTGTCATTGCATGTGTGTTATTTTTACTAACAACAACCAGAGTCATTGCATGTGTGATCTTTTCACATACCACGTATGGATCCATCAGTGTCATTGAAATGTGTGTTCTCTTCAGAGACCACACATGGATCCACCAGTGTCATTGCATGTGTGTTCTTTTTACTAACAACAACTGGAGTCAATGCATGTGTGTTCTTTTCACATACCACATATGGATCAACGAGTGTTATTGCATGTGTGTTCTTTTCACAATCCACCTATGGATCCACCTGTGTCATTGCATGCGTGTTCTTTTTACTAACAACAACTGGAGTCATTGCATGTGTGTTCTTTTCACATACCACATATGGATCCACCAGTGTCATTTCCAGTGTGTTCTTTTCACAATCCACCTATGGATCCACCAGTGTCATTGCATGTGTGCTCTTTTTACTAACAATAACCAGAGTCATTGCATGTGTGTTCTGTTCAGACCACACATGGATCCACCAGTGTCACTTCATTTGTGTTCTTTTTACTAACAACAACCAGAGTCATTGAAATGTGTGTTCTTTCACATACCACGTATAGATCCACCAATGTCATTGCATGTGTGTTATTTTCACAATCCACCTATGGATCCACCAGTGTCATTGCATGTGTGCTCTTTTCAGTAACAACAACCAGAGTCATTGCATGTGTGTTCTCTTAAGAGACCACACATGGATCCACCAGTGTCATTGCATGTGTGTTCCTTTAACTAACAACAACCAGAGTCATTTCATGTGTGTTCTTTTCACATACCACATATGGATCCACCAGTGTTATTGCATGTGTGCTCTTTTCACAATCTACCTATGGATCCACCAGTGTCATTGCATGTGTGTTCTTTTTACTACCAACAACTAGAGTCATTGCATGTGTGTTCTTTTCACATACCACATATGAATCCACCAGTGTCATTGCATGTGTGTTCTTTTCACAATCCACCTATGGATCCACCACTGTCATTGCATGTGTGCTCTTTTTACTAACAACAACCAGAGTCATTGCATGTGTGTTCTCTTCAGAGACCACACATGGATCCACCAGTGTCATTGCATGTGTGTTATTTTTACTAACAACAACCAGAGTCATTGAAATGTGTGTTCTTTTCACATACCACGTATGGATCCACCAATGTCATTGCATGTGTGTTCTTTTCACAATCAACCTATGGATCCACCAGTGTCATTGCATGTGTTCTCTTTTTACTAACAACAACCAGAGTCATTGCATGTGTGTTCTCTTAAGAGACCACACATGGATCCACCAGTGTCATTGCATGTGTGTTCTTCTTACTAACAACAACCAGAGTCATTGAAATGTGTGTTCTTTTCACATACCACATATGGATCCACCAGTGCCATTGCATGTGTGTTCTTTTTACTAACAACAACTGGAGTCATTGCATGTGTGTTCTTTTCACATACCACATATGGATCCACCAGTGTCATTGCATGTGTGCTCTTTTCACAATCCACCTATGGATCCACCAGTGTCATTGCATGTGTGTTCTTTTTACTAACAACAACCAGAGTCATTGCATGTGTGTTCTTTTCAGATACCACATATGGATCCACCAGTGTCATTGAAATGTGTTCTTTCAGAGACCACACATGGATCCACCAGTCATTGCATGTGTGTTCTTTTTACTAACAACAACTGGAGTCATTGCATGTGTGTTATTTTCACATACCACATATGGATCCACTACTGTCATTCCATGTGTGATCTTTTCACAATCCACCTATGGATCCACCAGTGTCATTGCATGTGTGTTCTTTTTACTAACAACCAGAGTCATTGCATGTGTGATCTTTTCACATACCACGTATGGATCCATCAGTGTCATTGAAATGTGTGTTCTCTTCAGAGACCACACATGGATCCACCAGTGTCATTGCATGTGTGTTCTTTTTACTAACAACAACTGGAGTCAATGCATGTGTGTTCTTTTCACACACCACATATGGATCAACGAGTGTTATTGCATGTGTGTTCTTTTCACAATCCACCTATGGATCCACCTGTCATTGCATCGTGTTCTTTTACTAACAACAACTGGAGTCATTGCATGTGTGTTCTTTTCACATACCACATATGGATCCACCAGTGTCATTTCCAGTGTGTTCTTTTCACAATCCACCTATGGATCCACCAGTGTCATTGCATGTGTGCTCTTTTTACTAACAACAACTAGAGTCATTGCATGTGTGTTCTCTTCAGACCACACATGGATCCACCAGTGTCACTTCATTTGTGTTCTTTTTACTAACAACAAGCAGAGTCATTGAAATGTGTGTTCTTTCACATACCACGTATAGATCCACCAATGTCATTGCATGTGTGTTATTTTCACAATCCACCTATGGATCCACCAGTGTCATTGCATGTGTGCTCTTTTCAGTAACAACAACCAGAGTCATTGCATGTGTGTTCTCTTAAGAGACCACACATGGATCCACCAGTGTCATTGCATGTGTGTTCCTTTCACTAACAACAACCAGAGTCATTTCATGTGTGTTCTTTTCACATACCACATATGGATCCACCAGTGTTATTGCATGTGTGCTCTTTTCACAATCCACCTATGGATCCACCAGTGTCATTGCATGTGTGTTCTTTTTACTACCAACAACTAGAGTCATTGCATGTGTGTTCTTTTCACATACCACATATGAATCCACCAGTGTCATTGCATGTGTGTTCTTTTCACAATCCACCTATGGATCCACCACTGTCATTGCATGTGTGCTCTTTTTACTAACAACAACCAGAGTCATTGCATGTGTGTTCTCTTCAGAGACCACACATGGATCCACCAGTGTCATTGCATGTGTGTTCTTTTTACTAACAACAACCAGAGTCATTGAAATGTGTGTTCTTTTCACATACCACGTATGGATCCACCAATGTCATTGCATGTGTGTTCTTTTCACAATCAACCTATGGATCCACCAGTGTCATTACATGTGTTCTCTTTTTACTAACAACAACCAGAGTCATTGCATGTGTGTTCTCTTAAGAGACCACACATGGATCCACCAGTGTCATTGCATGTGTGTTCTTCTTACTAACAACAACCAGTCATTGAAATGTGTGTTCTTTTCACATACCACATATGGATCCACCAGTGCCATTGCATGTGTGTTCTTTTTACTAACAACAACTGGAGTCATTGCATGTGTGTTCTTTTCACATACCACATATGGATCCACCAGTGTCATTGCATGTGTGCTCTTTTCACAATCCACCTATGGATCCACCAGTGTCATTGCATGTGTGTTCTTTTTACTAACAACAACCAGAGTCATTGCATGTGTGTTCTTTTCAGATACCACATATGGATCCACCAGTGTCATGGAAATGTGTGTTCTCTTCAGAGACCACACATGGATCCACCAGTGTCATTGCATGTGTGTTCTTTTTACTAACAACAACTGGAGTCATTGCATGTGTGTTATTTTCTCATACCACATATGGATCCACTACTGTCATTGCATGTGTGCTCTTTTCACAATCCACCTATGGATCCACCAGTGTCATTGCATGTGTGTTATTTTTACTAACAACAACCAGAGTCATTGCATGTGTGATCTTTTCACATACCACGTATGGATCCATCAGTGTCATTGAAATGTGTGTTCTCTTCAGAGACCACACATGGATCCACCAAAGGTCATTGCATGTGTGTTCTTTTTACTAACAACAACTGGAGTCAATGCATGTGTGTTCTTTTCACACACCACATATGGATCAACGAGTGTTATTGCATGTGTGTTCTTTTCACAATCCACCTATGGATCCACCTGTGTCATTGCATGCGTGTTCTTTTACTAACAACAACTGAGTCATTGCATGTGTGTTCTTTTCACATACCACATATGGATCCACCGGTGTCATTTCCAGGTGTTCTTTTCACATTCCACCTATGGATCCACCAGTGTCATTGCATGTGTGCTCTTTTTACTAACAATAACCAGAGTCATTGCATGTGTGTTCTTCAGAGACCACACATGGATCCACCAAAGGTCACTTCATTTGTGTTCTTTTACTAACAACAACCAGAGTCATTGAAATGTGTGTTCTTTCACATACCACGATAGATCCACCAATGTCATTGCATGTGTGTTATTTTCACAATCCACCTATGGATCCACCAGTGTCATTGCATGTGTGCTCTTTCAAGAACAACAACCAGAGTCATTGCATGTGTGTTCTCTTAAGAGACCACACATGGATCCACCAAAGGTCATTGCATGTGTGTTCGTTTTACTAACAACACCAGAGTCATTGCATGTGTGTTCTTTTCACATACCACATATGGATCCACCAGTGTTATTGCATGTGTGCTCTTTTCACAATCTACCTATGGATCCACCAGTGTCATTGCATGTGTGTTCTTTTTACTACCAACAACTAGAGTCATTGCATGTGTGTTCTTTTCACATACCACATATGAATCCACCAGTGTCATTGCATGTGTGTTCTTTTCACAATCCACCTATGGATCCACCAGTGTCATTGCATGTGTGCTCTTTTTACTAACAACAATCTGAGTCATTGCATGTGTGTTCTCTTCAGAGACCACACATGGATCCACCAGTGTCATTGCATGTGTGTTGTTTTTAGTAACAACAACCAGAGTCATTGAAATGTGTGTTGTTTTCACATACCACATATGGATCCACCCGTGTCATTGCATGTGTGTTCTTTTCACAATCCACCTATGGATCCACTAGTGTCATTGCATGTGTGTTCTTTTACTAACAACAACGTAGTCATTGCATGTGTGTTCTCTTAAGAGACCACACATGGATCCACCAGTGTCATTGCATGTGTGTTCTTCTTACTAACAACAACCAGAGTCATTGAAATGTGTGTTCTTTTCACATACCACATATGGATCCACCAGTGCCATTGCATGTGTGTTCTTTTTACTAACAACAACTGGAGTCATTGCATGTGTGTTCTTTTCACATACCACATATGGATCCACCAGTGTCATTGCATGTGTGCTCTTTTCACAATCCACCTATGGATCCACCAGTGTCATTGCATGTGTGTTCTTTTTACTAACAACAACCGTAGTCATTGCATGTGTGTTCTTTTCAGATACCACATATGGATCCACCAGTGTCATTGAAATGTGTGTTCTCTTCAGAGACCACACATGGATCCACCAGTGTCATTGCATGTGTGTTCTTTTTACTAACAACAACTGGAGTCATTGCATGTGTGTTATTTTCACATACCACATATGGATCCACTACTGTCATTCCATGTGTGATCTTTTCACAATCCACCTATGGATCCACCAGTGTCATTGCATGTGTGTTCTTTTTACTAACAACAACCAGAGTCATTGCATGTGTGATCTTTTCACATACCACGTATGGATCCATCAGTGTCATTGAAATGTGTGTTCTTCAGAGACCACACATGGATCCACCGGTCATTGCATGTGTGTTCTTTTTACTAACAACAACTGGAGTCAATGCATGTGTGTTCTTTTCACATACCACATATGGATCAACGAGTGTTATTGCATGTGTGTTCTTTTCACAATCCACCTATGGATCCACCTGTGTCATTGCATGCGTGTTCTTTTTACTAACAACAACTGGAGTCATTGCATGTGTGTTCTTTTCACATACCACATATGGATCCACCAGTGTCATTTCCAGTGTGTTCTTTTCACAATCCACCTATGGATCCACCAGTGTCATTGCATGTGTGCTCTTTTTACTAACAATAACCAGATTCATTGCATGTGTGTTCTCTTCAGAGACCACACATGGATCCACCAGTGTCACTTCATTTGTGTTCTTTTTACTAACAACAACCAGAGTCATTGAAATGTGTGTTCTTTCACATACCACGTATAGATCCACCAATGTCATTGCATGTGTGTTATTTTCACAATCCACCTATGGATCCACCAGTGTCATTGCATGTGTGCTCTTTCAAGAATAACAACCAGAGTCATTGCATGTGTGTTTTCTTAAGAGACCACCTATGGATCCCCCAGTGTCATTGCATGTGTGTTCTTTTTACTAACAACAACTAGAGTCATTGCATGTGTGTCCTTTTCACATACCACATATGGATCCACCAGTGTTATTGCATGTGTGCTCTTTCACATCCACCTATGGATCCACCAGTGTCATTGCATGTGTGTTCTTTTTACTAACAACAACTAGAGTCATTGCATGTGTTCTTTTCACATACCACATATGGATCCACCAGTGTCATTGCATGTGTGTTCTTTTCACAATCCACCTATGGATCCACCACTGTCATTGCATGTGTGCTCTTTTACTAACAACAACTGAGTCATTGCATGTGTGTTCTTCAGAGACCACACATGGATCCACCAGTCATTGCATGTGTGTTCTTTTACTAACAACATCCGTAGTCATTGAAATGTGTTTTCTTTTCACATACCACGTATTGATCCACCAATGTCATTGCATGTGTGTTCTTTTCACAATCAACCTATGGATCCACCAGTGTCATTGCATGTGTTCTCTTTTTACTAACAACAACCAGAGTCATTGCATGTGTGTTCTCTTAAGAGACCACACATGGATCCACCAGTGTCATTGCATGTGTGTTCTTCTTACTAACAACAACCAGAGTCATTGAAATGTGTGTTCTTTTCACATACCACATATGGATCCACCAGTGCCATTGCATGTGTGTTCTTTTTACTAACAACAACCAGAGTCATTGCATGTGTGTTCTTTTCACATACCACATATGGATCCACCAGTGTCATTGCATGTGTGCTCTTTTCACAATCCACCTATGGATCCACCAGTGTCATTGCATGTGTGTTCTTTTTACTAACAACAACCAGAGTCATTGCATGTGTGTTCTTTTCAGATACCACATATGGATCCACCAGTGTCATTGAAATGTGTGTTCTCTTCAGAGACCACACATGGATCCACCAGTGTCATTGCATGTGTGTTCTTTTTACTAACAACAACTGGAGTCATTGCATGTGTGTTATTTTCACATACCACATATGGATCCACTACTGTCATTCCATGTGTGATCTTTTCACAATCCACCTATGGATCCACCAAAGGTCATTGCATGTGTGTTCTTTTACTAACAACAACCAAGAGTCATTGCATGTGTGATCTTTTCACATACCACGTATGGATCCATCTGTCATTGAAATGTGTGTTCTCTTCAGAGACCACACATGGATCCACCAGTGTCATTGCATGTGTGTTCTTTTTACTAACAACAACTGGAGTCAATGCATGTGTGTTCTTTTCACATACCACATATGGATCAACGAGTGTTATTGCATGTGTGTTCTTTTCACAATCCACCTATGGATCCACCAGTGTCATTGCATGTGTGCTCTTTTACTAACAACAACCGAGTCATTGCATGTGTGTTCTTTTCACATACCACATATGGATCCACAAGTGTCATTTCCAGTGTGTTCTTTTCACAATCCACCTATGGATCCACCAGTGTCATTGCATGTGTGCTCTTTTTACTAACAATAACCAGAGTCATTGCATGTGTGTTCTCTTCAGAGACCACACATGGATCCACCAGTGTCACTTCATTTGTGTTCTTTTTACTAACAACAACCAGAGTCATTGAAATGTGTGTTCTTTCACATACCACGTATAGATCCACCAATGTCATTTCATGTGTGTTATTTTCACAATCCACCTATGGATCCACCAGTGTCATTGCATGTGTGCTCTTTTCAGTAACAACAACCAGAGTCATTGCATGTGTGTTCTCTTAAGAGACCACACATGGATCCACCAGTGTCATTGCATGTGTGTTCTTTTTACTAACAACAACCAGAGTCATTGAAATGTGTGTTCTTTTCACATACCACATATGGATCCACCAGTGTCATTGCATGTGTGTTCTTCTTACTAACAACAACCGGAGTCATTGCATGTGTGTACTTTTCACATACCACATATGGATCCACCAGGGTCATTGCATGTGTGCTCTTTTCACAATCCACCTATGGATCCACCAGTGTCATTGCATGTGTTTTCTTTTTACTAACAACAACCAGAGTCATTGCATGTGTGTTCTTTTCACATACCACATATGGATCCACCAGTGTCATTGAAATGTGTGTTCTCTTCAGAGACCACACATGGATACACTAGTGTCATTGCATGTGTGTTCTTTTTACTAACAACCAGAGTCATTGCATGTGTGTTCTTTTTACTAACAACCAGAGTCATTGCATGTGTGTTCTTTTCACATACCACATATGGATCCACCGGTGTCATTGCATGTGTGCTCTTTTTACTAACAACAACCAGAGTCATTGCATGTGTATTCTCTTTAGAGACCACACATGGATCCACCAGTGTCATTGCATGTGTGTTCTTTTTACTAACAACAACTGGAGCCATTTCATGTGTGTTCTTTTCACATACCACATATGGATCCACCAGTGCCATTGCATGTGTGTTCTTTTCATAATCCACCTATGGATCCACCAGTGTCATTTCATGTGTGTTCTTTTCACATACCATATATGGATCCACCAGTGTCATTGAAATGTGTGTTCTCTTTAGACACCACACATGGATCCACTAGTGTCATTGCAGGTGTGTTCTTTTTACTAATAACAACTAGAGTCATTGCATGTGTGTTCTTTTCACATACCACATATGGATCCACCAAAGGTCATTGCATGTGTGCTCTTTCACAATCCACCTATGGATCCACCCGTGTCATTGCATGTGTGTTCTTTTTACTAATAACAATCAGTGTCATTGCATGTGTGTTCTTTTCACATACCACATATGGATCCACCAGTGTCATTGCATGTGTGTTCTTTTTACTAACAACAACAAGAGTCATTGAAATGTGTGTTCTTTTCACATACCACGTACGGATCCACCAGTGTAATTGCATGTGTCTTCTTTTCACAATCCACCTATGGATCCACCAGTGTCATTGCATGTGTGCTCTTTTTACTAACAACACAAGAGTCATTGCATGTGTGTTCTCTTCAGAGACCACACATGGATCCACCAGTGTCATTGCATGTGTGTTCTTTTTACTAACAACAACCAGAGTCATTGAAATGTGTGTTCTTTTCACATACCACGTATGGATCCACCAATGTCATTGCATGTGTGTTCTTTTCACAATCCACCTATGGATCCACTAGTGTCATTGCATGTGTGCTCTTTTTAGTAACAACAACCAGAGTCATTGCATGTGTGTTCTTTTTACTAACAACCAGAGTCATTGCATGTGTGTTCTTTTCACATACCACATATGGATCCACCAGTGTCATATCATGTGTGCTCTTTTTACTAACAACAACCAGAGTCATTGCATGTGTGTTCTTCAGAGACCACACATGGATCCACTAGTGTCATTATGTATTCTCTTTTCACAATCCACCTATGGATCCACCAGTGTCATTTCATGTGTGTTCTTTTCACATACCACATATGGATCCACCAGTGTCATTGAAATGTGTGTTCTCTTCAGAGACCACACATGGATCCACCAGTGCCATTGCATGTGTGTTCTTTTTACTAACAACAACTGGAGCCATTTCATGTGTGTTCTTTTCACATACCACATATGGATCCACCAGTGCCATTGCATGTGTGTTCTTTTCACAATCCACCTATGGATCCACCAGTGTCATTGCATGTGTGATCTTTTTACTAACAACAACCAGAGTCATTGCATGTGTGTTCTCTTCAGAGACCACACATGGATCCACTAGTGTCATTGCATGTGTGTTCTTTTTACTAACAACAACCAGAGTCATTGAAATGTGTGTTCTTTTCACATACCACATATGGATCCACCAGTGTCATTGCATGTGTGTTCTTTTTACTAACAACAACTGGAGTCATTGCATGTGTGTTCTTTTCACATACCACATATGCATCAACGAGTGTTATTGCATGTGTGTTCTTTTCACAATCCACCTATGGATCCACCTGTGTCATTGCATGCGTGTTCTTTTTACTAACAACAACTGGAGTCATTGCATGTGTGTTCTTTTCACATACCACATATGGATCCACCAGTGTCATTTCCAGTGTGTTCTTTTCACAATCCACCTATGGATCCACCAGTGTCATTGCATGTGTGCTCTTTTTACTAACAATAACCAGAGTCATTGCATGTGTGTTCTCTTCAGAGACCACACATGGATCCACCAGTGTCACTTCATTTGTGTTCTTTTTACTAACAACAACCAGAGTCATTGAAATGTGTGTTCTTTCACATACCACGTATAGATCCACCAATGTCATTTCATGTGTGTTATTTTCACAATCCACCTATGGATCCACCAGTGTCATTGCATGTGTGCTCTTTTCAGTAACAACAACCAGAGTCATTGCATGTGTGTTCTCTTAAGAGACCACACATGGATCCACCAGTGTCATTGCATGTGTGTTCTTTTTACTAACAACAACCAGAGTCATTGAAATGTGTGTTCTTTTCACATACCACATATGGATCCACCAGTGTCATTGCATGTGTGTTCTTCTTACTAACAACAACCAGAGTCATTGCATGTGTGTTCTTTTCACATACCACATATGGATCCACCAGGGTCATTGCATGTGTGCTCTTTTCACAATCCACCTATGGATCCACCAGTGTCATTGCATGTGTTTTCTTTTTACTAACAACAACCAGAGTCATTGCATGTGTGTTCTTTTCACATACCACATATGGATCCACCAGTGTCATTGAAATGTGTGTTCTCTTCAGAGACCACACATGGATACACTAGTGTCATTGCATGTGTGTTCTTTTTACTAACAACCAGAGTCATTGCATGTGTGTTCTTTTTACTAACAACCAGAGTCATTGCATGTGTGTTCTTTTCACATACCACATATGGATCCACCGGTGTCATTGCATGTGTGCTCCTTTCACAATCCACATATGGATCCACCAGTGTCATTGCATGTGTGCTCTTTTTACTAACAACAACCAGAGTCATTGCATGTGTGTTCTCTTTAGAGACCACACATGGATCCACCAGTGTCATTGCATGTGTGTTCTTTTTACTAACAACAACTGGAGCCATTTCATGTGTGTTCTTTTCACATACCACATATGGATCCACCAGTGCCATTGCATGTGTGTTCTTTTCATAATCCACCTATGGATCCACCAGTGTCATTTCATGTGTGTTCTTTTCACATACCATATATGGATCCACCAGTGTCATTGAAATGTGTGTTCTCTTTAGACACCACACATGGATCCACTAGTGTCATTGCAGGTGTGTTCTTTTTACTAATAACAACTAGAGTCATTGCATGTGTGTTCTTTTCACATACCACATATGGATCCACCAGTGTCATTGCATGTGTGCTCTTTTCACAATCCACCTATGGATCCACCAGTGTCATTGCATGTGTGTTCTTTTTACTAATAACAATCAGAGTCATTGCATGTGTGTTCTTTTCACATACCACATATGGATCCACCAGTGTCATTGCATGTGTGTTCTTTTTACTAACAACAACAAGAGTCATTGAAATGTGTGTTCTTTTCACATACCACGTACGGATCCACCAGTGTAATTGCATGTGTCTTCTTTTCACAATCCACCTATGGATCCACCAGTGTCATTGCATGTGTGCTCTTTTTACTAACAACACAAGAGTCATTGCATGTGTGTTCTCTTCAGAGACCACACATGGATCCACCAGTGTCATTGCATGTGTGTTCTTTTTACTAACAACAACCAGAGTCATTGAAATGTGTGTTCTTTTCACATACCACGTATGGATCCACCAATGTCATTGCATGTGTGTTCTTTTCACAATCCACCTATGGATCCACTAGTGTCATTGCATGTGTGCTCTTTTTAGTAACAACAACCAGAGTCATTGCATGTGTGTTCTTTTTACTAACAACCAGAGTCATTGCATGTGTGTTCTTTTCACATACCACATATGGATCCACCAGTGTCATATCATGTGTGCTCTTTTTACTAACAACAACCAGAGTCATTGCATGTGTGTTCTCTTCAGAGACCACACATGGATCCACTAGTGTCATTGCGTGTATTCTCTTTTCACAATCCACCTATGGATCCACCAGTGTCATTTCATGTGTGTTCTTTTCACATACCACATATGGATCCACCAGTGTCATTGAAATGTGTGTTCTCTTCAGAGACCACACATGGATCCACCAGTGTCATTGCATGTGTGTTCTTTTTACTAACAACAACTGGAGCCATTTCATGTGTGTTCTTTTCACATACCACATATGGATCCACCAGTGCCATTGCATGTGTGTTCTTTTCACAATCCACCTATGGATCCACCAGTGTCATTGCATGTGTGCTCTTTTTACTAACAACAACCAGAGTCATTGCATGTGTGTTCTCTTCAGAGACCACACATGGATCCACCAGTGTCATTGCATGTGTGTTCTTTTTACTAACAACAACCAGAGTCATTGAAATGTGTGTTCTTTTCACATACCACGTATGGATCCACCAATGTCATTGCATGTGTGTTCTTTTCACAGTCAACCTATGGATCCACCAGTGTCATTGCATGTGTTCTCTTTTTACTAACAACAACCAGAGTCATTGCATGTGTGTTCTCTTAAGAGACCACACATGGATCCACCAGTGTCATTGCATCTGTGTTCTTCTTACTAACAACAACTAGAGTCATTGAAATGTGTGTTCTTTTCACATACCACATATGGATCCACCAGTGCCATTGCATGTGTGTTCTTTTTACTAACAACAACTGGAGTCATTGCATGTGTGTTCTTTTCACATACCACATATGGATCCACCAGTGTCATTGGATGTGTGCTCTTTTCACAATCCACCTATGGATCCACCAGTGTCATTGCATGTGTGTTCTTTTTACTAACAACAACCAGAGTCATTGCATGTGTGTTCTTTTCAGATACCACATATGGATCCACCAGTGTCATTGAAATGTGTGTTCTCTTCAGAGACCACACATGGATCCACCAGTGTCATTGCATGTGTGTTCTTTTTACTAACAACAACTGGAGTCATTGCATGTGTGTTATTTTCACATACCACATATGGATCCACTACTGTCATTGCATGTGTGATCTTTTCACAATCCACCTATGGATCCACCAGTGTCATTGCATGTGTGTTCTTTTTACTAACAACAACCAGAGTCATTGCATGTGTGATCTTTTCACATACCACGTATGGATCCATCAGTGTCATTGAAATGTGTGTTCTCTTCAGAGACCACACATGGATCCACCAGTGTCATTGCATGTGTGTTCTTTTTACTAACAACAACTGGAGTCATTGCATGTGTGTTCTTTTCACATACCACATCTGGATCAACGAGTGTTATTGCATGTGTGTTCTTTTCACAATCCACCTATGGATCCACCAGTGTCATTGCATGCGTGTTCTTTTTACTAACAACAACTGGAGTCATTGCATGTGTGTTCTTTTCACATACCACATATGGATCCACCAGTGTCATTTCCAGTGTGTTCTTTTCACAATCCACCTATGGATCCACCAGTGTCATTGCATGTGTGCTCTTTTTACTAACAACAACCAGAGTCATTGCATGTGTGTTCTCTTCAGAGACCACACATGGATCCACCAGTGTCACTGCATTTGTGTTCTTTTTACTAACAACAACCAGAGTCATTGAAATGTGTGTTCTTTTCACATACCACATATGGATCCACCAGTGTCATTGCATGTGTGTTCTTTTTACTAACAACAACTGGAGTCATTGCATGTGTGTTCTTTTCACATACCACATATGCATCAACGAGTGTTATTGCATGTGTGTTCTTTTCACAATCCACCTATGGATCCACCTGTGTCATTGCATGCGTGTTCTTTTTACTAACAACAACTGGAGTCATTGCATGTGTGTTCTTTTCACATACCACATATGGATCCACCAGTGTCATTTCCAAAGGTGTTCTTTTCACAATCCACCTATGGATCCACCGGTGTCATTGCATGTGTGCTCTTTTTACTAACAACAACCAGAGTCATTGCATGTGTGTTCTCTTCAGAGACCACACATGGATCCACCAGTGTCACTGCATTTGTGTTCTTTTTACTAACAACAACCAGAGTCATTGAAATGTGTGTTCTTTTCACATACCACGTATGGATCCACCAATGTCATTGCATGTGTGTTCTTTTCACAATCCACCTATGGATCCACCAGTGTCATTGCATGTGTGCTCTTTTCAGTAACAACAACCAGAGTCATTGCATGTGTGTTCTCTTAAGAGACCACACATGGATCCACCAGTGTCATTGCATGTGTGTTCTTTTTACTAACAACAACCAGAGTCATTGAAATGTGTGTTCTTTTCACATACCACATATGGATCCACCAGTGTCATTGCATGTGTGCTCTTTTCACAATCCACCTACGGATCCACCAATGTCATTGCATGTGTTTTCTTTTTACTAACAACAACCAGAGTCATTGCATGTGTGTTCTTTTCACATACCACATATGGATCCACCAGTGTCATTGAAATGTGTGTTCTCTTTAGAGACCACACATGGATACACTAGTGTCATTGCATGTGTGTTCTTTTTACTAACAACCAGAGTCATTGCAT
Organism: Avena insularis; assembly: GCA_023614405.1. Lineage (NCBI taxonomy): Eukaryota > Viridiplantae > Streptophyta > Magnoliopsida > Poales > Poaceae > Avena > Avena insularis. Next base: position 644,413 of record JAJUPC010000153.1, read on the forward strand.
GTGTGTTCTTTTTACTAACAACCAGAGTCATTGCATGTGTGTTCTTTTCACATACCACATATGGATCCACCGGTGTCATTGCATGTGTGCTCCTTTCACAATCCACATATGGATCCACCAGTGTCATATCATGTGTGCTCTTTTTACTAACAACAACCAGAGTCATTGCATGTGTGTTCTCTTCAGAGACCACATATGGATCCACTAGTGTCATTGCGTTTGTGCTCTTTTCACAATCCACCTATGGATCCACCAGTGTCATTTCATGTGTGTTCTTTTCACATACCACATATGGATCCACCAGTGTCATTGAAATGTGTGTTCTCTTCAGAGACCACACATGGATCCACCAGTGTCATTGCATGTGTGTTCTTTTTACTAACAACAACTGGAGCCATTTCATGTGTGTTCTTTTCACATACCACATATGGACCCACCAGTGCCATTGCATGTGTGTTCTTTTCATAATCCACCTATGGATCCACCAGTGTCATTTCATGTGTGTTTTTTCACATACCATATATGGATCCACCAGTGTCATTGAAATGTGTGTTCTCTTTAGACACCACACATGGATCCACTAGTGTCATTGCAGGTGTGTTCTTTTTACTAACAACAACTAGAGTCATTGCATGTGTGTTCTTTTCACATACCACATATGGATCCACCAGTGTCATTGCATGTGTGCTCTTTTCACAATCCACCTATGGATCCACCAGTGTCATTGCATGTGTGTTCTTTTTACTAACAACAATCAGAGTCATTGCATGTGTGTTCTTTTCACATACCACATATGGATCCACCAGTGTCATTGCATGTGTGTTCTTTTTACTAGCAACAACAAGAGTCATTGAAATGTGTGTTCTTTTCACATACCACGTATGGATCCACCAGTGTAATTGCATGTGTCTTCTTTTCACAATCCACCTATGGATCCACCAGTGTCATTGCATGTGTGCTCTTTTTACTAACAACACAAGAGTCATTGCATGTGTGTTCTCTTCAGAGACCACACATGGATCCACCAGTGTCATTGCATGTGTGTTCTTTTTACTAACAACAACCAGTCATTCAAACGTGTGTTCTTTTCACATACCACGTATGGATCCACCAATGTCATTGCATGTGTGTTCTTTTCACAATCCACCTATGGATCCACTAGTGTCATTGCATGTGTGCTCTTTTTAGTAACAACAACCAGAGTCATTGCATGTGTGTTCTCTTAAGAGACCACACATGGATCCACTAGTGTCATTGCATGTGCGTTCTTTTTACTAACAACAACCAGAGTCATTGAAATGTGTGTTCTTTTCACATACCACATATGGATCCACCAGTGTCATTTGCATGTGTGTTCTTTTTATTAACAACAACTGGAGTCATTGCATGTGTGTTCTTTTCACATACCACATATGGATCCACCAGTGTCATTGCATGTGTGCTCTTTTCACAATCCGCCTATGGATCCACTAGTGTCATTGCATGTGTGTTCTTTTTACTAACAACAACCAGAGTCATTGCATGTGTGTTCTTTTCACATACCACATATGGATCCACCAGTGTCATTGAAATGTGTGTTCTCTTCAGAGACCACACATGGATACAGTAGTGTCATTGCATGTGTGTTCTTTTTACTAACAACAACTAGAGTCATTTCATGCGTGTTCTTTTCACATACCAAATTTGGATCCACCGGTGTCATTGCATGTGTGCTCTTTTCACAATCCACCTATGGATCCACCAGTGTCATATCATGTGTGCTCTTTTTACTAACAACAACCAGAGTCATTGCATGTGTGTTCTCTTCAGAGACCACACATGGATCCACTATTGTCATTGCGTGTATGCTCTTTTCACAATCCACCTATGGATCCACCAGTGTCATTTCATGTGTGTTCTTTTCACATACCACATATGGATCCACCAGTGTCATTGAAATGTGTGTTCTCTTCAGAGACCACACATGGATCCACCAGTGTCATTGCATGTGTGTTCTTTTTACTAACAACAACTGGAGCCATTTCATGTGTGTTCTTTTCACATACCACATATATATCCACCAGTGCCATTGCATGTGTGTTCTTTTCATAATCCACCTATGGATCCACCAGTGTCATTTCATGTGTGTTCTTTTCACATACCATATATGGATCCACCAGTGTCATTGAAATGTGTGTTCTCTTTAGACACCACACATCGATCCACCAGTGTCATTGCATGTCTGTTCTTTTCACTAACAACAACCAGAGTCATTTCATGTGTGTTCTTTTCACATACCACATGTGGATCCACCGGTGTCATTGCATGTGTGTTCTTTTTACTAACAACAACTGGAGTCATTGCATGTGTGTTCTTTTCACATACCACATATGGATCAACGAGTGTCATTGCATGTGTGTTCTTTTCACAATCCACCTATGGATCCACCTGTGTCATTGCATGCATGTTCTTTTTATTAACAACAACTGGAGTCATTGCATGTGTGTTCTTTTCACATACCACATATGGATCCACCAGTGTCATTGCATGTTTGCTCTTTTCATAATCCACCTATGGATCCACCAGAGTCATTTCATATGTGTTCTTTTCACATACCACATATGGATCCACAAGTGTCATTGAAATGTGTGTTCTCTTCAGAGACCACACATGGATCCACCAGTGTCATTGCATGTGTGTTCTTTTTACTAACAACAACTGTAGTCATTGCATGTGTGTTCTCTTCAGAGACCACACATGGATCCACCAGTGTCATTTCATGTGTGTTCTTTTCACATACCACATATGGATCCACCAGTGTCATTGAAATGTGTGTTCTCTTTAGTGACCACACATGGATCCACCAGTGTCATTGCATGTGTGTTCTTTTTACTAACAACAACTAGAGTCATTGCATGTGTGTTCTTTTCACATACCACATATGGATCCACCAGTATCATTGCATGTGTGCCCTTTTCATAATCCACCTATGGATCCACCAGTGTCATTTCATGTGTGTTCTTTTCACATACCACATATGGATCCACCACTGTCATTGAAATGTGTGTTCTCTTCAGAGACCACACATGTATCCACTAGTGTCATTGCATGTGTGTTCTTTTCACTAACAACAACCAGAGTCATTTCATCTGTGTTCTTTTCACATACCACATATGGATCCACCAGTGTCATCGCATGTGTGTTCTTTTTACTAACAACAACTTGTCACATCCCAAATTTTAGATTTGGTCTTGCATATCATTCATTGCATCGCATCATATCTTTCCATGCATTACCATCGAGTAGAGAGGTTCGGCGAAACGCCACCGTCAAAACCCTATTCTAGTTTTGCCACGAGGCTCCTGCGGAAGGTTTTAGAGAATCTAGTGCCGCCACCCCTGTAGGTACGAGGTTTCGCTCAACCGTTGACTGAAGGTTGTGCCCCTCGACGATACGAACCCGTAGGCGCGAAAATCGCTCCAATCGGAGTTCGTATGCAAAAGACTCGGACGTTCTAGTAAACCGCCGGAAAACGGTCCGAAAATCCGGACCGATTTCCGAATCGGAGTCAAATCTGGACCGTTTTCAGCTTAGATCTGTTTTTTTTTTCACGCCGCCCAACTCCTGCGCCACAACCGCCGCTTGCCGCCGCCATTCGCCTCGCTGCCGCCGACCACCCTCCGCCACGGCCATCGCCGCGTCGCTTCCGGTTCGCCTCGTCGTCTTCTTTCCGCTCCCGTGTTCGCGTCCATCCGCCGCCGCCAATCGCGCTTCGCAGATCGCCAGACGCGCACGCTTATTATTCCGGGAGCCGTAGTTGACCGTCGTGTACTTGCAGGAGTTTCCACGCCACCGGATCCGACGTTGCCGCCGTCCGAGCTCGCCGAGTTCGATTCGCCGTCTGCTTCGGTAAGACAGCAACCACCGCCGATCTCAGATCAGCGGCTTAGATCGTTTCGTTGACTGGTCAGCACTCCAGACGTTGACTAGTCAGAGGCAGACGTTGACTGGTCAGACGCCTCCAGCGCCAAATCATCGACACGCTTGATCGGGTCAATTTCGTTAATCCTATTAGTTGGCAGATTTCGGTAGAATCTTGTAAATTGCGTAGAAATTAAACCGCTTGGCCAAAATTTGCAAATAAAATATGCACGCGTTCAGTGAGTCGTGTAGAATCTCGCTGTAGCTTTGGTTCAGACTTTTACTGTCAGGTTTAGTACAGTTTAATCAAACTAGTTAGTGGCCTTTTCGGAGTATTAAATTCGTAGTAAAAGTTTCAGAGCTCCGAAAATCGCGTATGATATGTCCCTGAACTCGTATGAACGAGGGGAATCTCATTGTGAAATAAAAAGATAGGCTTACAGTAAAAACTTCTGCAGTATTTGTCTAATGGCCTTCTGCAGTGTTTTAATTACTCGGATGTTTTATAACTCCTTTTTGAGTAATTCCAATTGGTACTGTTTCTTATCAGCGATGCCTATGCGGTAGAATTTTTCCAAGATTTTACAAACAGTATACTACCGGTAGTGAATTATTTAAGTTCTAGCTCTAGTAGTGATCACCACTTTTGGTTAATAGTTTTTCTAGCGCCAAATCTATTTTCCATGCATGTATTCGTAGTAATATGAATTAGTACTATGTGGTGCAGCTGTAGCACCAATTAAACTTGCCGTTCTTGCATTCATGCATCATCTTTGTTGCATATGTTTGTGAATTGTTTGTTTATGAATGCAATTGTGTCGTAGATTGTGTGGAGTGCAACCCTTGCTCGTGTGGATTGTTCTTCCGACCTACAACCAAGGCAAGTAGATGCTACTTTGTTCATGATATCGTCCTACTATTTTCAATGCATTGTCGTGTATTTTGTAGATGCATGTGTAGGATGATACTATCGCTATGCTATGTCCTATTATGTGGTAGGGTTTTTCCTTGTAGATGAACCACCGTTGTAGATGTGCTTAGCCATGCTATGTTGAACGAGGGCTGGGTTACATCATTGACACTTGTTTTCTCAAAGTTTTGGTTTGTGAAAACTAAAAACAACTTAATCAATGAACCCCCTGGGTGTGATGGTATTGATAATTTTGGTGGTTTCATTGCGGAAAGGCACCTGTATCAAGAGAGAATGACTGGCTTCTTTATTGTGTAGCTTACGGTACAACCATGTGCCAATAATGGAATGGGCGGTTGGTTGGACTTAGTAGGTTGTGGTAACTCGAACCAGCTGATCCAGAGATATAGAATTTTGGTAGGTTGGACCGGTGCGGCCGGGATTGAGGAGCTACTTCCGAACAGTCTCTTCTTGGTCTTCTCCTATCATCACCCAAAATGAGAGTGATGGTACGAAATGGCTGGCCAAGTCACATGGGTAAAGTGTACTAACCTCTGCAGAGTGTATAATCTAATCGATTAGCCGTGTCCCCGTTATGGACATCTGAGTTGCTAGATATTGATTCCATGACATGTTTCTCGCTCATTCTAATTTCATAATTGTTTTAATCTTGTTGGGTTAACTTAATTGGGATCTTTTCAAAGAAAATTCAAAACTGTTTATGAAAGTAGGACAAAGTTATTTGCAAATGCAAGCTTTACACAGCTCCACTTGCCAAATATGCATGTAGTTGTTAGTACTATTGTCTCCTTTACTAGCTCTACTTGCCATACATTCCATGTATTGACCCTTCGGGCTGTTATGCTTTTATGCTGCAGGTTATTCCGATTCTGATTGATCGTTATAGGCCACGGTACTCCACTCGGCACTTGTTCACTTGTGGGCAATTTGAAGATTGGAGGATTTACTCGCTTTTGTTGCTACCTGAACAATTTGAGCTAGCTTTATGCTAAGCTTTTATATTGTAATAATGGTACTGGATCTTGTAGATCATGATACACGGTTATTTGCTATGATTATCTATCTTACTCTATTGTGGCCAATGAACCGATCCAGGATTGGCATGTCACATAGAGGCCACGGTCTTTTTCGTAACCGGGTGTCACAGATGGTATCAGAGCCCGTGTGTCGATCAGAGGATCGTGACCTAGAATTGGATTAGGAAGCCATAGAATTATTAAAGCCTATATTAACTCTGTCTTTCATCTTATGCCTTTCACCCTCGTATATTCTTACCATATGCTATTCTCACACTTTCCTCTTTTACTTGATAGATGGGAGAAGTTAGGACTGAGTATGCCACCATGGAGTCACCAAGGCCCTTTGCAAGGCAGTTAGCTCAGCTCTCGCAGTCATTGGGATTGCCACTGCCTATGTTCAAGGGAAGAAGGTTGTACACCTACGGATATGGAGAGGATGCATGGGAGATCACCACCTTCATATTCAGAGATGCCGCCTTGCCAAACCCCGTGCACTTGGTCTACACCAAGACATACTGCAACTGGGGACTTGGAATCAACTTGGCCATACATGAAGCCCTGTCTCGCCAGTGCCACTATGTCCGACACCTACTACCAGCAGATTCACCCTACCGTGACTATGGAAGGCGTGATGAAGATGGGAACATTGTGGTTACCCAGGCGACAGAACAACATGCCGCCTGGTCGGAGGCACATAGAGGACATGGAAAGGGAGAATGGAGCTCTAGCAGAAGGTGAGGATGCTAAAGGAGATTGCAGATTTTACTAGCAATGGTATGGTGGTCCAAGGACAGGAGATTGACACTTTGCATGAAGCTGTGGAGTCCTGAGAATGCCCTGATAGCCGAGATGCCACCATAGCACATCTTCATGGTACTGCAGGAGAACACCTGTAACATACAAAGAATCGCAAGGGACAGTCCAGGAAAGGGATCAAACCATTGAAGCTATGACAGCCCAGATTGCCGCTCTCCAAGCACAGCTGAATCCACCCTCTGATGATGACAATGGAGATGATGGCAACAATGGGGATGATGATGACAGTGGAGATGATGATGATGAGGACGAGGATGATGATGATGGAGACGATGATGGTGGAGGAGATGAAGCTGTTGCAGTTGCAGCTGAGGATGAAGAAGAAGAGGAGGATCCAGAAGAGGTGGAGTTTGACGTTTCAAGTGATGGTTCAGGAGGTGTACACTCACGCCATGGTTGTACCATGAAATAAGCGCCAACGCATGACAGCGAGGACCTACCGCAAACTCTTCAAGCAATAGATAGAAGTCCACCAATTAGTCCTCATTAGGCGAAATCGTTAGATTTATTCTCGATCGTTGTGATACTTAGTTCGTGTTAGTGTAAGAGTGTTTAGATGCTTATTTGTGTACTCCAATATCCCAGGAATTATCTGTGCAAATTATATGAAAGAGTTATGGCAATTTGGTTACTATCTGTGTTGTTTTCGCTGCAGTTTTTCTGCTGATACAGCAGTACTGCGCGATTTTTCATATTTTTCTGGTAACTCGGAAAAATCTGAAAAAAATTGGGCTGATGCGAAACACTCTGTGCCATATGCAAAAAAATTGGCTAATTTTTCTGACGAGTTTAAGTCAGGCGGAAAAATTTGCGAACACAGCAGAACTGTTCTGTCAGAATTGCTGTTTTGTCGTTTTGATGCTCAACTGTTTAGTTAACCATTGCCAACTCTTGCAAAACTATTTCAGTAGGTATATACTAATAGGATAACACCTGGGATGTTGCTGGATCGCTTGTTTGTTGATGTGTTGCTTGCTTGTGATTGTCTGCTATTGTTTGTTGTTGTTTGATCATATGCATGGGTAGAATCCTATTACCGTAGTTGATTCTCTCTAAACTTACCTATGCTAAGCCGCAAGAGAAAGAGTAACAATCACTACTCTGGCTCACACCACAAGTCTCGCACTTCATATGATGGATACTCCAAGCATGGAGGAAGTGACCATGGGAGCCATGACCGCCACCACCATGGAGGCGATGGACATCATCATGACAACCATAGGAGCAGTCACCACAGCCACAAGGGAGGACACTCTCACCACTCTGGAGGACACGGTGGACATGATCGCAACCGTGATCGCAATTTTGTGAAGAAGGATCTGAGTGAGGTGACATGCTTCAAGTGCAAGCAGAAGGGACACTATGCTGACAACTGTCCGGAGAGGAAAGGACTGAAGCCAACCAACGGCGAGAAGGCCACAGTGAACCACATGAATGTGGAGGAGATTCCAGACGAGCCTGACCTTGTGATTGGTAAGTTTCCAATCAACACTTACCCTGCACTTATACTTTTCGATACTGGTGCATCGCATTCATTCATATCAAGGGCATTTGTGGATAAGTATAAGTTACCTACTGAGTCTATGAAAAGGGCTATTAGAGTGAGTTCACCGGAGGAGATATGATAGCTAGCGGGATGCCGCGACTTGATCTGGAGGATTGGAACACACAACTTCATTGCACATTTGGTAGTGTTGGATTCACAAGGGTTAGATGTCATTCGGGTATGGATTGGATGTCTATGCATGGGGACACATAGATTGTGCACAGCTGTTTCACTCAAAACCCGGATGGTAAGAGGATTAGATTCAAGTCACCGCGACCAAGAAGGTGTAAGTTGAATTCTCTTAAGGGGTTAGCATGGATCTTGTGCGATGATTAGGGATTACCCCGACGTGTTTCCGGAAGAACTGCCAGGAATGCCACCTGACAGGGATGTAGAGTTTCTTATCGACCTGATGCCGGGAACAGGACCTATAGCAAAGAAACCATATAAGATGGATGTCGATGAGCTGAAGGAATTGAAGAAACAGTTGAAGGAACAACTGGAAAAGGGATTCATTCAGCCTAGTGCGTCGTCATGGGGTGCACCTGTTCTATTTGTGGAGAAGAAAGACAGCACCAAGAGATTAGTGGTGGACTATCGTTCGCTGAATGAAGTAACCATCAAGAACAAGTACCCTCTGCCGAACATAAATGATTTATTTGATCAACTGGAAGGAGCAAAGGTGTTCAGCAAGATTGATCTGCGATCAGGCTACTTTCAATTGAAGATCCGGAAGGAGGATGTACCAAAAACCGCCTTCACCACTAGGTATGGGTTATACGAGTATACAGTTATGTCATTTGGACTAACGAATGCCCCGGCATATTTCATGACCATGATGAACAAGGTATTTATGGAGTACTTGGACAAGTTCGTAGTGGTGTTTATTGATGACATACTGATATATTCCAAGGATGATGCTGAGCATGAGAAGCATCTGCGACTGATTATGGAGAAGTTGAGGGAACACAAGCTGCATGCCAAATTCAGCAAGTGTGAATTCTGGCTTAACACTGTGGGATTTCTTGGACACGTAGTGTCGAGAAGGAGTCATTGTTGATCCAAGCAAAGTGACTGCAGTGATGAGTGGGAAGCACCCAAGAATGCGGAGAGATTCAAGCTTTTGGGACTTCTTTGGATATTACCGAAGGTTCATAGAAAACTTTTCCAAGATTGCTAAGCCGATGACTGAACTTCAAGAAGGAGAGGAAGTTTGAATGGTCGACGATGTGAAGCCAGCCAGAACTGGCCGACTAGTAATCGCACTGCTCAGGTGTTTACCAGATCTTGAAGGGTTTCCAAGTGTAATGTGATGCTTCACGACAAGGACTTGGGAGTGTGATGCAAGATGGAGAGTAGTGTCATATGCCTCATGACAACTCAAGCACCATGAGCGGAATTACCCACACACGACTTGGAGTTAGCGCCTGGTTCATGCGCCAAGGTATGGAGGCATTACTTAATGGGAAAACACTGTGATGTGTACACCGACCACAAGAGCCTCAAGTACATATTTACACGTATGAACTGAACATGAGACAAAGGAGATGGTTGGAACTTATCAAGGATTATGATATGAATCTGCAATACCACCAAGGAAAGGCCAATGTAGTAGCGGATGCTCGAGCCGGAAGGTTTATGCCAATGGATTGACAATTGGTGAATTGCACGAGGATTTGTGCAAGCAATTCAAGGACCTTAGACGGAGGTAGTATCTCAAGGGTACTTAGCAACAATGGAAGTCCAACCGACGCTTCAAGATGTAATCAAGAAGGCTCAAGTGGGAGACAAGGAAATAGAAGAAATAAAGGAGAAGATGAAGGAGAACCGGAAAAGGATATTCATGAGGATGAGCATGGTACCTTGTGGTATGGAGATCGCTTGTGTGTTCCCAACGATCCCGAGATAAGGAAGTTGATTCTGCAGGAAGCTCATGACTCGCCATATTCCATACATCCGGGCAACACAAAGATGTATATGGATTTGAAGAGCAGATTTTGGTGGAACAACATGAAGGGAGATATCGCCAAGCATATTGCCCTATGTGATGTATGTAGCCGAGTGAAGGCGGAACACCAGAAACCAGCAGGATTGCTACAGCCTGCTGCTGTGCGGATTGGAAATGGGATAGAGTGGAATGGACTTTATCAGGACTACCTGGACCAGGTCGGATATGACTCTATTTGGGTAGTGGTCACCATTTGACCAAGGTAGCCCATTTTATACCGGTAAAGACGACCTATACGAGTGCAAAGTTGGCCAAGATTTACATGGACAGGATTGTGTGCCTACATGGAGTTCCCAAGAGTATCGTATCTGATAGAGGCACCCAATTTACCTCACACTTGGGCGCCACCTGACGAGTCGCTTGGTACTAGATTGAGTTTAGCACAGCGTTTCACCCACAAATGATGGATGACCGAGAGGGTGAACCAGATTTTGGAAGACATGCTGAGAGCTTGCGCTTTGGCTCATGGTTCTAGTTGGGATGAGAATTTGCCTTATGCCGAGTTTTCCTACAACAACAGCTATCAAACCAGCATCAAGACGTCACCGTTCGACGTCAGATGGGAAACGGTGCGAACACCATTGCTATGGGATGGAGTAGGAGAACGTCGCTTGTTTGGACCTGATTTGATCAAGGATGTCGAGGAAAGGTTGCCTTGATTAGAGACAGTCAAGGTAGCACAATCAAGGCGAAGAGCTACCGATGCCAAACGCAAGGAAGTGGTGTATGAGATTGGTGATAGAGCGTACTCGTAGTATCGCCACTTCGAGGAATCAAGAGATTTGGAATTAAGGGTAGTCGGCACCTCGATTCATTGGACCGATCGAGTTTTAGCACGCAAGGGAGAAGTTGCCTATCGGTTGAGTTGCGGAGACTGCATGCGCTATTCACGATGTGTTCCACGTGTCACAGCTAAAGAAGTGCCATCCGGAGATGGTGGATACACCATTGAGAGACACTGCACCACTAGAGGAGGTTCAGCTTGAAAATGACTTGACCTATGAGGAGAAACCGTCAAGATTCGGAGATGCAGAAAGGACTACCCGTACCAAGACAATCAAGTTTTGCAAGGTGCGGTGGAGTCACCACAATCAAGAGGAAGCCACTTGGGAACGTGAAGATGACATCCGAGAGGACTACCCACACCTATTTGCTAGTCACTACCAATCTCGAGGACGAGATTCATCTTAAGGGGTTAGTCTTGTCACATCCCAAATTTTAGATTTGGTCTTGCATATCATTCATTGCATCGCATCATATCTTTCCATGCATTACCGTCGAGTAGAGAGGTTCGCGAAACGCCACCGCAAAACCCTATTCTAGTTTTGCCACGAGGCTCCTCAAGAAGGTTTTAGAGAATCTAGTGCCGCCACCCCTGTAGGTACGAGGTTTCGCTCAACCGTTGACTGAAGGTTGTGCTCGACGACACGAACCCGTAGGGCGAAAATCGCCCAATCGGAGTTCGTATGCAAAAGACTCGGACGTTCTAGTAAACCGCGGTCGGAAAATCCGGACCGATTTCCGATCGAGTCAAATCTGGACCGTTTTCAGCTTAGATCTGTTTTTTTCCGCGAGGAGATTTTTTAAGCAGGCCCCACCGCCTCGGAAGTCGTGCCCACCCGCCTCCTCCCGTAACCCCGCCGCCTAACTCCCGTGCGCGCCGACAGACCGCCGCCGCCGCCGCTTCGCCGCTGCCGCGCCGACCCCTCCGCCGCCGCCATCGCTCGCTTTCCGGGTTCGTCTGCCGTCTCTTCCGCTTCCGTGTTCGCGTCTCCATCCGCCGCCGCCAATCGCGCTTCGCAGATCGCCACGCGACGCTGACGCTTATTATTCCGGGAGCCGTAGTTGACCGTGCGTGTACTTGCAGGAGTTTCCACGCCACCGATCCGATCGTTGCCGCCGTCCGAGCTCGCCGGAGTTCGATTCGCCGTCTGCTTCGTAAGACAGCAACCACCGCCGATCTCAGATCAGCGGCTTAGATCGCTCGTTGACTGGTCAGCACTCCAGACGTTGACTAGTCAGAGGCCCCAGACGTTGACTGGTCAGACGCCCAGCGCCAGTCATCGTATTACGCTGATCGGGTCAATTTCGTTAATCCTATTAGTTGGCAGATTTCGGTAGAATCTTGTAAATTGCGTAGAAATTAAACCGCTTGGCCAAAATTTGCAAATAAAATATGCACGCGTTCAGTGAGTCGTGTAGAATCTCGCTGTAGCTTTGGTTCAGACTTTTACTGTCAGGTTTAGTACAGTTTAATCAAACTAGTTAGTGGCCTTTTCGGAGTATTAAATTCGTAGTAAAAGTTTCGTAGCTCCGAAAATCGCGTATGATATGTCCCTGAACTCGTATGAACGAGGGGAATCTCATTGTGAAATAAAAAGATAGGCTTACAGTAAAAACTTCTGCAGTATTTGTCTAATGGCCTTCTGCAGTGTTTTAATTACTCGGGATGTTTTATAACTCCTTTTTGAGTAATTCCAATTGGTACTGTTTCTTATCAGCGATGCCTATGCGGTAGAATTTTTCCAAGATTTTACAAACAGTATACTACCGGTAGTGAATTATTTAAGTTCTAGCTCTAGTAGTGATCACCACTTTTGGTTAATAGTTTCCCTTGCGCCAAATCTATTTTCCATGCATGTATTCGGTAGTAATATGAATTAGTACTATGTGGTGCAGCTGTAGCACCAATTCGCTTGCCGTTCTTGCATTCATGCATCATCTTTGTTGCATATGTTTGTGAATTGTTTGTTTATGAATGCAATTGTGTCGTGTAGATTGTGTGGAGTGCAACCCTTGCTCGTGTGTGGATTGTTCTTCCGACCGCTACAACCAAGGCAAGTAGATGCTACTTTGTTCATGATATCGTCCTACTATTTTCAATGCATTGTCGTGTATTTTGTAGATGCATGTGTAGGATGATACTATCGCTATGCTATGTCCTATTATGTGGTAGGGTTTTTCCTTGTAGATGAACCACCGTTGTAGATGTGCTTAGCCATGCTATGTTGAACGAGGGCTGGGTTACATCATTGACACTTGTTTTCTCAAAGTTTTGGTTTGTGAAAACTAAAAACAACAATCAATGAACCCCAGGTGTGATGGTATTGATAAATTTTGGTGGTTTCATTATGAAAGGCACCGGTATCAAGAGAGAATGACTGGCTTCTTTATTGTGTAGCTTACGTGTACAACCATGTGCCAATAATGGAATGGGCGGTTGGTTGGACTTAGTAGGTTGTGGTAACTTTCGAACCAGCGTATCCGGAGATGTAGAATTTTGGTAGGTTGGACCGGTGCGGCGTCGGGATTGAGGAGCTACTTCCTAACAGTCTCTTCTTGGTCTTCTCCCTATCATCACCCAAAATGAGAGTGATGGTACGAGCTGGCTGGCCAAGTCACATGGGTAAAGTGTACTAACCTCTGCGCAGTGTATAATCTAATCGATTAGCCGTGTCCCCGGTTATGGACATCTGAGTTGCTAGATATTGATTCCATGACATGTTTCTCGCTCATTCTAATTTCATAATTGTTTTAATCTTGTTGGGTTAACTTAATTGGGATCTTTTCAAAGAAAATTCAAAACTGTTTATGAAAGTAGGACAAAGTTATTTGCAAATGCAAGCCAGACACAGCTCCACTTGCCAAATATGCATGTAGTTGTTAGTACTATTGTCTCCTTTACTAGCTCTACTTGCCATACATTCCATGTATTGACCCTTCGGGCTGTTATGCTTATGCGCAGTTATTCAGATTCTGATTGATCGTTATAGGCCACGGTACTCCACTCGGCACTTGTTCACTTGTGGGCAATTTGAAGATTGGAGGATTTACTCGCTTTTGTTGCTACCTGAACAATTTGAGCTAGCTTTATGCTAAGCTTTTATATTGTAATAATGGTACTCTGGATCTTGTAGATCATGATACACGGTTATTTGCTATGATTATCTATCTTACTCTATTGTGGGCCAATGAACCGATCCAGGGATTGGCATGTCACATAGAGGCCACGGTCTTTTCAGAACCGGGGTGTCACACAACTGGAGTCATTTCATGTGTGTTCTTTTCACATACCACATATGGATCCACCAGTGTCATTGAAATGTGTGTTCTCTTCAGAGACCACACATGGATCCACCAGTGTCATTGCATGTGTGTTCTTTTTACTAACAACAACTGGAGTCATTGCATGTGTGTTCTTTTCACATACCACAAATGGATCCACCAGTGTCATTGCATGTGTGCTCTTTTCATAATCCACCTATGGATCCACTAGTGTCATTTCATGTGTGTTCTTTTCACATACCACATATGGATCCACTAGTGTCATTGAAATATGTGTTCTCTTCAGGGACCACACATGGATCCACCAGTGTCATTGCATGTCTGTTCTTTTCACTAACAACAACTAGAGTCATTTCATGTGTGTTCTTTTCACATACCACATGTGGATCCACCGGTGTCATTGCATGTGTGTTCTTTTTACTAACAACAACTGGAGTCATTGCATGTGTGTTCTTTTCACATACCACATATGGATCAACGAGTGTCATTGCATGTGTGTTCTTTTCACAATCCACCTATGGATCCACCTATGTCATTGCATGCGTGTTCTTTTTACGAACAACAACTGGAGTCATTGCATGTGTGTTCTTTTCACATGCCACATATGGATCAACCAGTGTCATTGCATGTGTGTTCTTTTCACAATCCACCTATGGATCCACCAGTGTCATTGCATGTGTGCTCTTTTTACTAACAACAACCAGAGTCATTGCATGTGTGTTTTCTTTAGAGACCACACATGGATCCACCAGTGTCATTGCATGTGTGTTCTTTTTACTAACAACAACCAGAGTCATTGAAATGTGTGTTCTTTTCACATACCACGTATGGATCCACCAATGTCATTGCATGTGTGTTCTTTTCACAATCCACCTATGGATCCACCAGTGTCATTGCATGTGTGCTCTTTTTAGTAACAACAACCAGAGTCATTGCATGTGTGTTCTCTTAAGAGACCACACATGGATTCACCAGTGTCATTGCATGTGTGTTCTTTTTACTAACAACAACCAGAGTCATTGAAATATGTGTTCTTTTCACATACCACATATGGATCCACCAGTGTCATTGCATGTGTGTTCTTTTTACTAACAACAACCGGAGTCATTGCATGTGTGTTCTTTTCACATACCACATATGATCCACCAGTGTCATTGCATGTGTGCTCTTTCCATAATCCACCTATGGATCCACCAGTGTCATTGCATGTGTGTTCTTTTTACTAACCACAACCAGAGTCATTGCATGTGTGTTCTTTTCACATACCACATATGGATCCAACAGTGTCATTGAAATGTGTGTTATCTTCAGAGACCACACATGGATACACTAGTGTCATTGCATGTGTGTTCTTTTTACTAACAACAACTATAGTCATTGCATGTGTGTTATTTTCACATACCACATATGGATCCACCGGTGTCATTGCATGTGTGCTCTTTTCACAATCCACCTATGGATCCACCAGTGTCATATCATGTGTGCTCTTTTTACTAACAACAACCAGAGTCATTGCATGTGTGTTCTCTTCAGAGACCACACATGGATCCACTAGTGTCATTGCGTGTGTGCTCTTTTCACAATCCACCTATGGATCCACCAGTGTCATTTCATGTGTGTTCTTTTCACATACCACATATGGATCCACCAATGTCTTTGAAATGTGTGTTCTCTTCAGAGACCACACATGGATCCACTAGTGTCATTGCATGTGTGTTCTTTTTACTAACAACAACTGGAGCCATTTAATGTGTGTTCTTTTCACATACCACATATGGATCCTCCAGTGCCATTGCATGTGTGTTCTTTTCATAATCCACCTATGGATCCACCAGTGTCATTTCATTTGTGTTCTTTTCACATACCATATATGGATCCACCAGTGTCATTGAAATGTGTGTTCTCTTCAGACACCACACATCGATCCACCAGTGTCATTGCAGGTGTGTTCTTTTTACTAACAACAACTAGAGTCATTGCATGTGTGTTCTTTTCACATACCACATATGGATCCACCAGTGTCATTGCATGTGTGCTCTTTTCACAATCCACCTATGGATCCACCAGTGTCATTGCATGTGTGTTCTTTTTACTAACAACAATCAGAGTCATTGCATGTGTGTTCTTTTCACATACCACATATGGATCCACCCGTGTCATTGAAATGTGTGTTCTCTTTAGAGACCACACATGGATCCACCAGTGTCATTGCACGTGTGTTATTTTTACTGACAACAACTGGAGTCATTGCATGTGTGTTCTTTTCACATACCACATATGGATCCACCAGTGTCGTTGCATGTGTGCTCTTTTCATAATCCACCTATGGATCCACCAGAGTCATTTCATGTGTGTTCTTTTCACATACCACATATGGATCCAGAAGTGTCATTGAAATGTGTGTTCTCTTCAGAGACCACACATGGATCCACCAGTGTCATTGCATGTGTGTTCTTTTTACTAACAACAATCAGAGTCATTGCATGTGTGTTCTCTTCAGAGACCACACATGGATCCACCAGTGTCATTGCATGTGTGTTCTTTTCACATACCACATATGGATCCACCAGTGTCATTGAAATGTGTGTTCTCTTTAGTGACCACACATGGATCCACCAGTGTCATTGCATGTGTGTTCTTTTTACTAACAACAACTAGAGTCATTGCATGTGTGTTCTTTTCACATACCACATATGGATCCACCAGTATCATTGCATGTGTGCCCTTTTCATAATCCACCTATGGATCAACCAGTGTCATTTCATGTGTGTTCTTTTCACATACCACATATGGATCCACCACTGTCATTGAAATGTGTGTTCTCTTCAGAGACCACACATGGATCCACCTGTGTCACTGCATGTGTGTTCTTTTCACTAACAACAACCAGAGTCATTTCATGTGTGATCTTTTCACATACCACATATGGATCCACCAGTGTCATCGCATATGTGTTCTTTTTACTAACATTAACTAGAGTCATTTCATGTGTGTTCTTTTCACATACAACATATGGATCCACCAGTGTCATTGAAATGTGTGTTCTCTTCAGAGACCACACATGGATCCACCAGTGTCATTGCATGTGTGTTCTTTTTTATTAACAACAACTGGAGTCATTGCATGTGTGTTCTTTTCACATACCACATATGGATCCACCAGTGTCATTGCATGTGTGCTCTTTTCATAATGCACCTATGGATCCACTAGTGTCATTTCATGTGTGTTCTTTTCACATACCACATATGGATCCACCAGTGTCATTGAAATATGTGTTCTCTTCAAGGACCACACATGGATCCACCAGTGTCATTGCATGTCTGTTCTTTTCACTAACAACAACCAGAGTCATTTCATGTGTGTTGTTTTCACATACCACATGTGGATCCACCGGTGTCATTGCATGTGTGTTCTTTTTACTAACAACAACTGGAGTCATTGCATGTGTGTTCTTTTCACATACCACATATGGATCAACGAGTGTCATTGCATGTGTGTTCTTTTCACAATCCACCTATGGATCCACCTGTGTCATTGCATGCGTGTTCTTTTTACTAACAACAACTGGAGTCATTGCATGTGTGTTCTTTTCACATACCACATATGGATCCACCAGTGTCATTGCATGTGTGTTCTTTTCACAATCCACCTATGGATCCACCAGTGTCATTGCATGTGTGCTCTTTTTACTAACAACAACCAGAGTCATTGCATGTGTGTTCTCTTCAGAGACCACACATGGATCCACCAGTGTCATTGCATGTGTGTTCTTTTTACTAACAACAACCAGAGTCATTGAAATGTGTGTTCTTTTCACATATCACGTATGGATCCACCAATGTCATTGCATGTGTGTTCTTTTCACAATCCACCTATGGATCCACCAGTGTCATTGCATGTGTGCTCTTTTTAGTAACAACAACCAGAGTCATTGCATGTGTGTTCTCTTAAGAGACCACACATGGATCCCTGATGTCATTGCATGTGTGTTCTTTTTACTAACAACAACCAGAGTCATTGAAATGTGTGTTCTTTTCACATACCACATATGGATCCACCAGTGTCATTGCATGTGTGTTCTTTTTACTAACAACAACTGGAGTCATTGTATGTGTTTTTTTTCACATACCACATATGGATCCACCAGTGTCATTGCATGTGTGCTCTTTTCATAATCCACCTATGGATCCACCAATGTCATTGCATGTGTGCTCTTTTTACTAACAACAACCAGAGTCATTGCATGTGTGTTCTTTTCCCATACCACATATGGATCCACTAGTGTCATTGAAATGTGTGTTCTCTTCAGAGACCACACATGGATACACTAGTGTCATGCATGTGTGTTCTTTTTACTAACAACAACTAGAGTCATTGCATGTGTGTTCTTTTCACATACCACATATGGATCCACCAGTGTCATTGCATGTGTGCTCTTTTCACAATCCACCTATGGATCCACCAGTGTCATATCATGTGTGCTCTTTTTACTAACAACAACCAGAGTCATTGCATGTGTGTTCTTTTCACATACCACATATGGATCCACCAATGTCATTGAAATGTGTGTTCTCTTCAGAGACCACACATGGATCCACCAGTGTCATTGCATGTGTTTTCTTTTTACTAACAACAACTGGAGCCATTTAATGTGTGTTATTTTCACATACCACATATGGATCCACCAGTGCCATTGCATGTGTGTTCTTTTCATAATCCACCTATGGATCCACCAGTGTCATTTCATGTGTGTTCTTTTCACATACCACATGAGGATCCACCGGTGTCATTGCATGTGTGTTCTTTTTACTAACAACAACTGGAGTCATTGCATGTGTGTTCTTTTCACATACCACATATGGATCAACGAGTGTCATTGCATGTGTGTTCTTTTCACAATCCACCTATGGATCCACCTGTGTTATTGCATGCGTGTTCTTTTTACTAACAACAGATGGAGTCATTGCATGTGTGTTCTTTTCACATACCACATATGGATCCACTAGTGTCATTGCATGTGTGTTCTTTTCACAATCCACCTATGGATCCACCAGTGTCATTGCATGTGTGCTCTTTTTACTAACAACAACCAGAGTCATTGCATGTGTGTTCTCTTCAGAGACCACACATGGATCCACCAGTGTCATTGCATGTGTGTTCTTTTTACTAACAACAACCAGCGTCATTGAAATGTGTGTTATTTTCACATACCACGTATGGATCCACCAATGTCATTGCATGTGTGTTCTTTTCACAATCCACCTATGGATCCACCAGTGTCATTGCATGTGTGCTCTTTTTAGTAACAACAACCAGAGTCATTGCATGTGTGTTCTCTTAAGAGACCACACATGGATCCACCAATGTCATTGCATGTGTGTTCTTTTTACTAACAACAACCAGAGTCATTGAAATGTGTGTCCTTTTCACATACCACATATGGATCCACCAGTGTCATTGCATATGTGTTCTTTTTACTAACAACAACTAGAGTCATTGCATGTGTGTTCTTTTCACATACCACATATGGATCCACCAGTGTCATTGCATGTGTGCTCTTTTCATAATCCACCTATGGATCCACCAGTGTCATTGCATGTGTGTTCTTTTTACTAACCACAACCAGAGTCATTGCATGTGTGTTCTTTTCCCATACCACATATGGATCCACTAGTGTCATTGAAATGTGTGTTCTCTTCAGAGACCACACATGGATACACTAGTGTCATGCATGTGTGTTCTTTTTACTAGCAACAACTAGAGTCATTGCATGTGTGTTCTTTTCACATACCACATATGGATCCACCAGTGTCATTGCATGTGTGCTCTTTTCACAATCCACCTATGGATCCACCAGTGTCATATCATGTGTGCTCTTTTTACTAACAACAACCAGAGTCATTGCATGTGTGTTCTCTTCAGACACCACACATGGATCCACTAGTGTCATTGCGTGTGTGCTCTTTTCACAATCCCCCTATGGATCCACCAGTGTCATTGCATGTGTGTTCTTTTCACATAACACATATGGATCCACCAGTGTCATTGAAATGTGTGTTCTCTTCAGAGACCACACATGGATCCACTAGTGTCATTGCATGTGTGTTCTTTTTACAAACAACAACTAGAGTCATTGCATGTGTGTTCTTTTCACATACCACATATGGATCCACCAGTGTCATTGCATGTGTGATCTTTTCATAATCCACCTATGGATCCACCAGTGTCATATCATGTGTGCTCTTTTTACTAACAACAACCAGAGTCATTGCATGTGTGTTCTCTTCAGAGACCACACATGGATCCACCAGTGTCATTGCATGTGTGTTCTTTTCACATACCACATATGGATCCACCAGTGTCATTGAAATGTGTGTTCGTTTCAGAGACCACACATGGATCCACCAGTGTCATTGCATGTGTGTTGTTTTTACTAACAACAACTGGAGTCATTGCATGTGTGTTCTTTTCACATACCACATATGGATCCACCAGTGTCATTGCATGTGTGCTCTTTTCACAATCCACCTATGGATCCACCAGTGTCATTGCATGTGTGTTCTTTTTACTAACAACAACCAGAGTCATTGCATGTGTGTTATTTTCACATACCACATATGGATCCACCAGTGTCATTGAAATGTGTGTTCTCTTCAGACACCACACATCGATCCACCAGTGTCATTGTAGGTGTGTTCT
Source organism: Avena insularis (assembly GCA_023614405.1). NCBI lineage: Eukaryota > Viridiplantae > Streptophyta > Magnoliopsida > Poales > Poaceae > Avena > Avena insularis. The sequence continues at coordinate 665,397 of JAJUPC010000153.1, forward strand.
TTTTACTAACAACAACTAGAGTCATTGCATGTGTGTTCTTTTCACATACCACATATGGATCCACCAGTGTCATTGCATGTGTGCTCTTTTCACAATCCACCTATGGATCCACCAGTGTCACTGCATGTGTGTTCTTTTTACTAACAACAATCAGAGTCATTGCATGTGTGTTCTTTTCACATACCACATATGGATCCACCAGTGTCATTGAAATGTGTGTTCTCTTCAGAGACCACACATGGATCCACCAGTGTCATTGCACGTGTGTTATTTTTACTAACAACAATTGGAGTCATTGCATGTGTGTTCTTTTCACATACCACATATGGATCCACCGGTGTCATTGCATGCGTGCTCTTTTCATAATCCACCTATGGATCCACCAGAGTCATTTCATGTGTGTTCTTTTCACATACCACATATTGATCCACAAGTGTCATTGAAATGTGTGTTCTCTTCAGAGACCACACATGGATCCACCAGTGTCATTGCATGTGTGTTCTTTTCACATACCACATATGGATCCACCAGTGTCGTTGAAATGTGTGTTCTCTTCAGTGACCACACATAGATCCACCAGTGTCATTGCATGTGTGTTCTTTTTACTAACAACAACTAGAGTCATTGCATGTGTGTTCTTTTCACATACCACATATGGATCCATAAGTATCATTGCATGTGTGCCCTTTTCATAATCCATCTATGGATCCGCCAGTGTCATTTCATGTGTGTTCTTTTCACATACCACATATGGATCGACCACTGTCATTGAAATGTGTGTTCTCTTCAGCGACCACACATGGATTCACCAGTGTCATTGCATGTGTGTTCTTTTCAATAACAACAACCAGAGTCATTTCATGTGTGTTCTTTTCACATACCACATATGGATCCACCAGTGTCATCGCATATGTGTTCTTTTTACTAACAACAACTGGAGTCATTTCATGTGTGTTCTTTTCACATACAACATATGGATCCACTAGTGTCATTGAAATGTGTGTTCTCTACAGAGACCACACATGGATCCACCAGTGTCATTGCATGTGTGTTCTTTTTTATTAACAACAACTGGAGTCATTGCATGTGTGTTCTTTTCACATACCACATATGGATCCACCAGTGTCATTGCATGTGTGCTCTTTTCATAATGCACCTATGGATCCACTAGTGTCATTTCATGTGTGTTCTTTTCACATACCACATATGGATCCACCAGTGTCATTGAAATATGTGTTCTCTTCAGGGACCACACATGGATCCACCAGTGTCATTGCATGTCTGTTCTTTTCACTAACAACAACCAGAGTCATTTCATGTGTGTTCTTTTCACATACCACATGTGGATCCACCTGTGTCATTGCATGTGTGTTCTTTTTACTAACAACAACTGGAGTCATTGGATGTGTGTTCTTTTCACATACCACATATGGATCCACCAGTGTCATTGAAATGTGTGTTCTCTTCAGAGACCACACATGGATCCACTAGTGTCACTGCATGTGTGTTCTTTTCACTAACAACAACCAGAGTCATTTCATGTGTGTTCTTTTCACATACCACATATGGATCCACCAGTGTCATCGCATATGTGTTCTTTTTACTAACAACAACTGGAGTCATTTCATGTGTGTTATTTTCACATACAACATATGGATCCACTAGTGTCATTGAAATGTGTGTTCTCTTCAGAGACCACACATGGATCCACTAGTGTCATTGCATGTGTGTTCTTTTTACTAACAACAACCAGAGTCATTTCATGTGTGTTCTTTTCACATACCACATATGGATCCACCAGTGTCATCGCATATGTGTTCTTTTTACTAACAACAACTGGAGTCATTTCATGTGTGTTCTTTTCACATACAACATATGGATCCACCGGTGTCATTGAAATGTGTGTTCTCTTCAGAGACCACACATGGATCCACCAGTGTCATTGCATGTGTGTTCTTTTTTATTAACAACAACTAGAGTCATTGCATGTGTGTTCTTTTCACATACCACATATGGATCCACCAGTATCATTGCATGTGTGCCCTTTTCATAATCCACCTATGGATCCACTAGTGTCATTTCATTTGTGTTCTTTTCACATACCACATATGGATCGACCACTGTCATTGAAATGTGTGTTCTCTTCAGAGACCACACATGGATCCACCAGTGTCATTGCATGTGTGTTCTTTTCACTAACAACAACCAGAGTCATTTCATGTGTGTTCTTTTCACATACCACATATGGATCCACCAGTGTCATCGCATATGTGTTCTTTTTACTAACAACAACTGGAGTCATTTCATGTGTGTTCTTTTCACATACAACATATGGATCCACCAGTGTCATTGAAATGTGTGTTCTCTTAAGAGACCACACATGGAGCCACCAGTGTCATTGCATGTGTGTTCTTTTTTATTAACAACATCTGGAGTCATTGCATGTGTGTTCTTTTCACATACCACATATGGATCCACCAGTGTCATTGCATGTGTGCTCTTTTCATAATGCACCTATGGATCCACTAGTGTCATTTCATGTGTGTTCTTTTCACATACCACATATGGATCCACCAGTGTCATTGAAATATGTTGTCTCTTCAGGGACCACACATGGATCCACCAGTGTCATTGCATGTGTTTTCTTTTTACTAACAACAACTGGAGCCATTTAATGTGTGTTCTTTTCACATACCACATATGGATCCACCAGTGCCATTACATGTGTGTTCTTTTCATAATCCACCTATGGATCCACCAGTGTCATTTCATGTGTGTTCTTTTCACATACCATATATGGATCCACTAGTGTCATTGAAATGTGTGTTCTCTTCAGACACCACACATCGATCCACCAGTGTCATTGCAGGTGTGTTCTTTTTACTAACAACAACTAGAGTCATTGCATGTGTGTTCTTTTCACATACCACATATGGATCCACCAGTGTCATTGCATGTGTGCTCTTTTCACAATCCACCTATGGATCCACCAGTGTCATTGCATGTGTGTTCTTTTTACTAACAACAATCAGAGTCATTGCATGTGTGTTCTTTTCACATACCACATATGGATCCACCAGTGTCATTGAAATGTGTGTTCTCTTCAGAGACCACACATGGATCCACCAGTGTCATTGCACGTGTGTTATTTTTACTAACAACAACTGGAGTCATTGCATGTGTGTTCTTTTCACATACCACATATGGATCCACCAGTGTCATTGCATGTGTGCTCTTTTCATAATCCACCTATGGATCCACCAGAGTCATTTCATGTGTGTTCTTTTCACATACCACATATGGATCCACAAGTGTCATTGAAATGTGTGTTCTCTTCAGAGACCACACATGGATCCACCAGTGTCATTGCATGTGTGTTCTTTTCACATACCACATATGCATCCACCAGTGTCGTTGAAATTTGTGTTCTCTTCAGTGACCACACATGGATCCACCAGTGTCATTGCATGTGTGTTCTTTTTACTAACAACAACTAGAGTCATTGCATGTGTGTTCTTTTCACATACCACATATGGATCCATAAGTATCATTGCATGTGTGCCCTTTTCGTAATCCACCTATGGATCCACCAGTGTCATTTCTTGTGTGTTCTTTTCACATACCACATATGGATCGACCACTGTCATTGAAATGTGTGTTCTCTTCAGAGACCACACATGGATCCACCAGTGTCATTGCATGTGTGTTCTTTTCACTAACAACAACCAGAGTCATTTCATGTGTGTTCTTTTCACATACCACATATGGATCCACCAGTGTCATCGCATATGTGTTCTTTTTACTAACAACAACTGGAGTCATTTCATGTGTGTTCTTTTCACATACAACATATGGATCCACCAGTGTCATTGAAATGTGTGTTCTCTACAGAGACCACACATGGATCCACCAGTGTCATTGCATGTGTGTTCTTTTTTATTAACAACAACTAGAGTCATTGCATGTGTGTTCTTTTCACATACCACATATGGATCCACCAGTGTCATTGCATGTGTGCTCTTTTTATAATGCACCTCTGGATCCACTAGTGTCATTTCATGTGTGTTCTTTTCACATACCACATATGGATCCACCAGTGTCATTGAAATATGTGTTCTCTTCAGGGACCACACATGAATCCACCAGTGTCATTGCATGTCTGTTCTTTTCACTAACAACAACCAGAGTCATTTCATGTGTGTTCTTTTCACATACCACATGTGGATCCACCGGTGTCATTGCATGTGTGTTCTTTTTACTAACAACAACTAGAGTCATTGGATGTGTGTTCTTTTCACATACCACATATGGATCCACCAGTGTCATTGAAATGTGTGTTCTCTTCAGAGACCACACATGGATCCACTAGTGTCACTGCATGTGTGTTCTTTTCACTAACAACAACCAGAGTCATTTCATGTGTGTTCTTTTCACATACCACATATGGATCCACCAGTGTCATCGCATATGTGTTCTTTTTACTAACAACAACTGGAGTCATTTCATGTGTGTTCTTTTCACATACAACATATGGATCCACTAGTGTCATTGAAATGTGTGTTCTCTTCAGAGACCACACATGGATCCACCAGTGTCATTGCATGTGTGTTCTTTTCACATACCACATATGCATCCACCAGTGTCGTTGAAATTTGTGTTCTCTTCAGTGACCACACATGGATCCACCAGTGTCATTGCATGTGTGTTCTTTTTACTAACAACAACTAGAGTCATTGCATGTGTGTTCTTTTCACATACCACATATGGATCCATAAGTATCATTGCATGTGTGCCCTTTTCGTAATCCACCTATGGATCCACCAGTGTCATTTCTTGTGTGTTCTTTTCACATACCACATATGGATCGACCACTGTCATTGAAATGTGTGTTCTCTTCAGAGACCACACATGGATCCACCAGTGTCATTGCATGTGTGTTCTTTTCACTAACAACAACCAGAGTCATTTCATGTGTGTTCTTTTCACATACCACATATGGATCCACCAGTGTCATCGCATATGTGTTCTTTTTACTAACAACAACTGGAGTCATTTCATGTGTGTTCTTTTCACATACAACATATGGATCCACCAGTGTCATTGAAATGTGTGTTCTCTACAGAGACCACACATGGATCCACCAGTGTCATTGCATGTGTGTTCTTTTTTATTAACAACAACTAGAGTCATTGCATGTGTGTTCTTTTCACATACCACATATGGATCCACCAGTGTCATTGCATGTGTGCTCTTTTCATAATGCACCTCTGGATCCACTAGTGTCATTTCATGTGTGTTCTTTTCACATACCACATATGGATCCACCAGTGTCATTGAAATATGTGTTCTCTTCAGGGACCACACATGAATCCACTAGTGTCATTGCATGTCTGTTCTTTTCACTAACAACAACCAGAGTCATTTCATGTGTGTTCTTTTCACATACCACATGTGGATGCACCGATGTCATTGCATGTGTGTTCTTTTTACTAACAACAACTGGAGTCATTGCATGTGAGTTCTTTTCACATACCACATATGGATCCACCAGTGTCATTGAAATGTGTGTTCTCTTCAGAGACCAGACATGGATCCACTAGTGTCACTGCATGTGTGTTCTTTTCACTAACAACAACCAGAGTCATTTCATGTGTGTTCTTTTCACATACCACATATGGATCCACCAGTGTCATCGCAGATGTATTCTTTGTACTAACAACAACTAGAATCATTTCATGTGTGTTCTTTTCACATACAACATATGGATCCACCAGTGTCATTGAAATGTGTGTTCTCTTCAGAGACCACACATGGATCCACCAGTATCATTGCATGTGTGTTCTTTTTTATTAACAACAACTGGAGTCATTGCATGTGTGTTCTTTTCACATACCACATATGGATCCACCAGTGTCATTGCATGTGTGCTCTTTTCATAATGCACCTATGGATCCACTAGTGTCATTTCATGTGTGTTCTTTTCACATACCACATATGGATCCACCAGTGTCATTGAAATATGTGTTCTCTTCAGGGACCACACATGGATCCACCAGTGTCATTGCATGTCTGTTATTTTCACTAACAACCAGAGTCATTTCATGTGTGTTCTTTTCACATACCACATGTGGATCCACCGATGTCATTGCATGTGTGTTCTTTTTACTAACAACAACTGGAGTCATTGCATGTGTGTTCTTTTCACATACCACATATGGATCCACCAGTGTCATTGAAATGTGTGTTCTCTTCAGAGACCACACATGGATCCACTAGTGTCACTGCATGTGTGTTCTTTTCACTAACAACAACCAGAGTCATTTCATGTGTGTTCTTTTCACATACCACATATGGATCCACCAGTGTCATCGCATATGTATTCTTTGTACTAACAACAACTAGAATCATTTCATGTGTGTTCTTTTCACATACAACATATGGATCCACCAGTGTCATTAAAATGTGTGTTCTCTTCAGAGACCACACATGGATCCACCAGTATCATTGCATGTGTGTTCTTTTTTATTAACAACAACTGGAGTCATTGCATGTGTGTTCTTTTCACATACCACATATGGATCCACCAGTGTCATTGCATGTGTGCTCTTTTCATAATGCACCTATGGATCCACTAGTGTCATTTCATGTGTGTTCTTTTCACATACCACATATGGATCCACCAGTGTCATTGAAATATGTGTTCTCTTCAGGGACCACACATGGATCCACCAGTGTCATTGCATGTCTGTTCTTTTCACTAACAACAACCAGAGTCATTTCATGTGTGTTCTTTTCACATACCACATGTGGATCCACCGGTGTCATTGCATGTGTGTTCTTTTTACTAACAACAACTGGAGTCATTGCATGTGTGTTCTTTTCACATACCACATATGGATCAACGAGTGTCATTGCATGTGTGTTCTTTTCACAATCAACCTATGGATCCACCTGTGTCATTGCATGCGTGTTCTTTTTACTAACAACAACTGGATCATTGCATGTGTGTTCTTTTCACAGACCACATATGGATCCACCAGTGTCATTGCATGTGTGTTCTTTTCACAATCTACCTATGGATCCACCAGTGTCATTGCATGTGTGCTCTTTTTACTAACAACAACCAGAGTCATTGCATGTGTGTTCTCTTCAGAGACCACACATGGATCCACCAGTGTCATTGCATGTGTGTTCTTTTTACTAACAACAACTAGAGTCATTTCATGTGTGTTCTTTTCACATACCACATATGGATCCACCGGTGTCATTGCATGTGTGTTCTTTTCACATACCACATATGGATCCACCGGTGTCATTGAAATGTGTGTTCTCTTCAGAGACCACACATGGATCCACCAGTGTCATTGCATGTGTGTTCTTTTTACTAACAACAACATGAGTCATTGCATGTGTGTTCTTTTCACATACCACATATGGATCCACCAATATCATTGCATGTGTGTTCTTTTCACAACCACCAATAGATCCACTAATGTCATTGCACGTGTGCTCTTTTTACTAACAACAACCAGAATCATTGCATGTGTGTTCTCTTGAGAGACCACACATGGATCCACCAGTGTCATTGCATGTGTGTTCTTTTTACTAACAACAACCAGAGTCATTGCATGTGTGTTCTTTTCACATACCACATAGGGATCCACCAGTGTCATTGCATGTCTGTTCTATTCACAATCCACCTATGGATCCACCAGTGTCATTGCATGTGTGCTCTTTTTACTAACAACAACCAGAATCATTGCATGTGTGTTCTCTACCGAGACCACACATGGATCCACCACTGTCATTGCATGTGTCCTCTTTTCACAATCCACCTATGGATCCACCAGTGTTATTTCATGTGTGTTCTTTTCACATACCACATATGGATCCACCAGTGCCATTGAAATGTGTGTTCTCTTCAGAGACCACACATGGATCCACCGGTGTCATTGCATGTGTGTTCTTTTTACTAACAATAACTGGAGTCATTGCATGTGTGTTCTTTTCACATACCACATATGGATCCACCAGTGTCATTGCTTTCTGTTCTTTTCACAATCCACCTATGGATCCTCCAGTGTCATATCATGTGTGCTCTTTTTACTAACAACAACCAGAGTCATTGGATGTGTGTTCTCTTCAGAGACCACACATGGATCCACCAGTGTCATTGCATGTGTGTTCTTTTTACTAATAACAACCAGAGTCATTGAAATGTGTGTTCTCTTTAGAGACCACACATGGATCCACCAGTGTCATTGCATGTGTGTTCTTTCACTAACAACAACCAGATTCATTTCATGTGTGTTCTTTTCACATACTACATATGGATCCACCAGTGTGATCACATGTGTGTTCTTTTTACTAACAACAACTAGAGTCAGTTCATGTGTGTTCTTTACACATACCACATATGGATCCACCAGTGTCAATGAAATGTGTGTTCTCTTCAGAGACCACACATGGATCCACCAGTGTCATTGCATGTGTGTTCTTTTTACTAACAACAACTGGAGTCATTGCATGTGTGTTCTTTTCACATACCACATATGGATCCACCAGTGTCATTGCATGTGTGCTCTTTTCATAATCCACCTATGGATCCACTAGTGTCATTTCATGTGTGTTCTTTTCACATACCACATATGGATCCACCTGTGTCATTGAAATATGTGTTCTCTTCAGGGACCACACATGGATCCACCAGTGTCATTGCATGTCTGATCTTTTCACTAACAACAACCAGAGTCATTTCATGTGTGTTCTTTTCACATACCACATGTGGATCCACCGGTGTCATTGAAATGTGTGTTCTCTTCAGAGACAACACATGGATCCACCAGTATCATTGCATGTGTGTTCTTTTTACTAACAACAACTGGAGTCATTGCATGTGTATTGTTTTTTCACATACCACATATGGATCCACCAGTGTCATTGCATGTGTGCTCTTTTCACAATCCACCTATGGATCGACCAGTGTCATTGCATGTGTGTTCTTTTACTAACAATAACCAGAGTCATTGCATGTGTGTTCTTTTCACATAACACATATGGATCCACCAGTCTCATTGAAATGTGTGTTCTCTTCAGAGACCACACATGGATCCACTAGTGTCATTGCATGTGTGTTCTTTTTACTAACAACAAATGGAGTCATTGCATGTCTATTCTTTTCACAATCCACCAATGGATCCACCAGTGTCATATCATGTGTGCTCTTTTTACTAATAACAACCAGAGTCATTGGATGTGTGTTCTCTTCAGAGACCACACGTGGATCCAACAGTGTCATTGCATGTGTGTTCTTTTTACTAATAACAACCAGAGACATTGAAATGTGTGTTCTCTTCAGAGACCACACATGGATCCATCAGTGTCATTGCAGGTGTGTTCTTTTCACTAACAACAACAAGAGTCATTTCATGTGTGTTCTTTTCACATACCACATATGGATCCACCAATGTCAGCGAAATGTGTGTTCTCTTCAGAGACCACACATGGATCCACCAGTGTCATTTCATGTGTGTTCTTTTTACTAACAACAACTAGAGCCATTTAATGTGTGTTCTTTTCACATACCACATATGGATCCACCAGTGTCATTGCATGTGTGTTCTTTTCACAATCTACCTATGGATCCACCAGTGTCATTGCATGTGTGCTCTTTTTACTAACAACAACCAGAGTCATTGCATGTGTGTTCTTTTCACAATCAACCTATGGATCCACCTGTGTCATTGCATGCGTGTTCTTTTTACTAACAACAACTGGAGTCATTGCATGTGTGTTCTTTTCACAGACCACATATGGATCCACCAGTGTCATTGCATGTGTGTTCTTTTCACAATCTACCTATGGATCCACCAGTGTCATTGCATGTGTGCTCTTTTTACTAACAACAACCAGAATCATTGCATGTGTGTTCTCTACCGAGACCACACATGGATCCACCACTGTCATTGCATGTGTCCTCTTTTCACAATCCACCTATGGATCCACCAGTGTTATTTCATGTGTGTTCTTTTCACATACCACATATGGATCCACCAGTGCCATTGAAATGTGTGTTCTCTTCAGAGACCACACATGGATCCACCGGTGTCATTGCATGTGTGTTCTTTTTACTAACAATAACTGGAGTCATTGCATGTGTGTTCTTTTCACATACCACATATGGATCCACCAGTGTCATTGCTTTCTGTTCTTTTCACAATCCACCTATGGATCCACCAGTGTCATATCATGTGTGCTCTTTTTACTAACAACAACCAGAGTCATTGGATGTGTGTTCTCTTCAGAGACCACACATGGATCCACCAGTGTCATTGCATGTGTGTTCTTTTTACTAATAACAACCAGAGTCATTGAAATGTGTGTTCTCTTTAGAGACCACACATGGATCCACCAAAGGTCATTGCATGTGTGTTCTTTCACTAACAACAACCAGATTCATTTCATGTGTGTTCTTTTCACATACTACATATGGATCCACCAGTGTGATCACATGTGTGTTCTTTTTACTAACAACAACTAGAGTCAGTTCATGTGTGTTCTTTACACATACCACATATGGATCCACCAGTGTCAATGAAATGTGTGTTCTTCAGAGACCACACATGGATCCACCAGTGTCATTGCATGTGTGTTCTTTTTACTAACAACAACTGGAGTCATTGCATGTGTGTTCTTTTCACATACCACATATGGATCCACCAGTGTCATTGCATGTGTGCTCTTTTCATAATCCACCTATGGATCCACTAGTGTCATTTCATGTGTGTTCTTTTCACATACCACATATGGATCCACCTGTGTCATTGAAATATGTGTTCTCTTCAGGGACCACACATGGATCCACCAGTGTCATTGCATGTCTGATCTTTTCACTAACAACAACCAGAGTCATTTCATGTGTGTTCTTTTCACATACCACATGTGGATCCACCGGTGTCATTGAAATGTGTGTTCTCTTCAGAGACAACACATGGATCCACCAGTATCATTGCATGTGTGTTCTTTTTACTAACAACAACTGGAGTCATTGCATGTGTGTTGTTTTTTCACATACCACATATGGATCCACCAGTGTCATTGCATGTGTGCTCTTTTCACAATCCACCTATGGATCGACCAAAGGTCATTGCATGTGTGTTCTTTTACTAACAATAACCGTAGTCATTGCATGTGTGTTCTTTTCACATAACACATATGGATCCACCAGTCTCATTGAAATGTGTGTTCTTCTCTTAGAGACCACACATGGATCCACTAGTGTCATTGCATGTGTGTTCTTTTTACTAACAACAAATGGAGTCATTGCATGTCTATTCTTTTCACAATCCACCAATGGATCCACCAGTGTCATATCATGTGTGCTCTTTTTACTAATAACAACCAGAGTCATTGGATGTGTGTTCTCTTCAGAGAACACTCGTGGATCCAACAGTGTCATTGCATGTGTGTTCTTTTACTAATAACAACCAGAGACATTGAAATGTGTTCTCTTCAGAGACCACACATGGATCCATCAGTGTCATTGCAGGTGTGTTCTTTTCACTAACAACAACAAGAGTCATTTCATGTGTGTTCTTTTCACATACCACATATGGATCCACCAATGTCAGCGAAATGTGTGTTCTCTTCAGAGACCACACATGGATCCACCAGTGTCATTTCATGTGTGTTCTTTTTACTAACAACAACTAGAGCCATTTAATGTGTGTTCTTTTCACATACCACATATGGATCCACCAGTGTCATTGCATGTGTGTTCTTTTCACAATCTACCTATGGATCCACCAGTGTCATTGCATGTGTGCTCTTTTTACTAACAACAACCAGAGTCATTGCATGTGTGTTCTTTTCACAATCAACCTATGGATCCACCTGTGTCATTGCATGCGTGTTCTTTTTACTAACAACAACTGGAGTCATTGCATGTGTGTTCTTTTCACAGACCACATATGGATCCACCAGTGTCATTGCATGTGTGTTCTTTTCACAATCTACCTATGGATCCACCAGTGTCATTGCATGTGTGCTCTTTTTACTAACAACAACCAGAGTCATTGCATGTGTGTTCTCTTCAGAGACCACACATGGATCCACCAGTGTCATTGCATGTGTGTTCTTTTTACTAACAACAACTAGAGTCATTTCATGTGTGTTCTTTTCACATACCACATATGGATCCACCGGTGTCATTGCATGTGTGTTCTTTTCACATACCACATATGGATCCACCGGTGTCATTGAAATGTGTGTTCTCTTCAGAGACCACACATGGATCCACCAGTGTCATTGCATGTGTGTTCTTTTTACTAACAACAACATGAGTCATTGCATGTGTGTTCTTTTCACATACCACATATGGATCCACCAATATCATTGCATGTGTGTTCTTTTCACAACCACCAATAGATCCACTAATGTCATTGCACGTGTGCTCTTTTTACTAACAACAACCAGAATCATTGCATGTGTGTTCTCTTGAGAGACCACACATGGATCCACCAGTGTCATTGCATGTGTGTTCTTTTTACTAACAACAACCTTAGTCATTGGATGTGTGTTCTTTTCACATACCACACATGGATCCACCAGTGTCATTGCATGTGTGTTCTATTCAGACTCCACCTATGGATCCACCAGTGTCATTGCATGTGTGCTCTTTTTACTAACAACAACCAGAATCATTGCATGTGTGTTCTCTACCGAGACCACACATGGATCCACCACTGTCATTGCATGTGTCCTCTTTTCACAATCCACCTATGGATCCACCAGTGTTATTTCATGTGTGTTCTTTTCACATACCACATATGGATCCACCAGTGCCATTGAAATGTGTGTTCTCTTCAGAGACCACACATGGATCCACCGGTGTCATTGCATGTGTGTTCTTTTTACTAACAATAACTGGAGTCATTGCATGTGTGTTCTTTTCACATACCACATATGGATCCACCAGTGTCATTGCATGTCTGTTCTTTTCACAATCCACCTATGGATCCACCAGTGTCATATCATGTGTGCTCTTTTTACTAACAACAACCAGAGTCATTGCATGTGTGTTCTCTTCAGAGACCACACATGGATCCACCAGTGTCATTGCATGTGTGTTCTTTTTACTAATAACAACCAGAGTCATTGAAATGTGTGTTCTCTTTAGAGACCACACATGGATCCACCAGTGTCATTGCATGTGTGTTCTTTCACTAACAACAACCAGATTCATTTCATGTGTGTTCTTTTCACATACTACATATGGATCCACCAGTGTGATCACATGTGTGTTCTTTTTACTAACAACAACTAGAGTCAGTTCATGTGTGTTCTTTACACATACCACATATGGATCCACCAGTGTCAATGAAATGTGTGTTCTCTTTAGAGACCACACATGGATCCACCAGTGTCATTGCATGTGTGTTCTTTTTACTAACAACAACTGGAGTCATTGCATGTGTGTTCTTTTCACATACCACATATGGATCCACCAGTGTCATTGCATGTGTGCTCTTTTCATAATCCACCTATGGATCCACCAGTGTCATTTCATGTGTTCTTTTCACATACCACATATGGATCCACCTGTGTCATTGAAATATGTGTTCTCTTCAGGGACCACACATGGATCCACCAGTGTCATTGCATGTCTGATCTTTTCACTAACAACAACCAGAGTCATTTCATGTGTGTTCTTTTCACATACCACATGTGGATCCACCGGTGTCATTGAAATGTGTGTTCTCTTCAGAGACAACACATGGATCCACCAGTATCATTGCATGTGTGTTCTTTTTACTAACAACAACTGGAGTCATTGCATGTGTATTGTTTTTTCACATACCACATATGGATCCACCAGTGTCATTGCATGTGTGCTCTTTTCACAATCCACCTATGGATCGACCAGTGTCATTGCATGTGTGTTCTTTTACTAACAATAACCAGAGTCATTGCATGTGTGTTCTTTTCACATAACACATATGGATCCACCAGTCTCATTGAAATGTGTGTTCTCTTCAGAGACCACACATGGATCCACTAGTGTCATTGCATGTGTGTTCTTTTTACTAACAACAAATGGAGTCATTGCATGTCTATTCTTTTCACAATCCACCAATGGATCCACCAGTGTCATATCATGTGTGCTCTTTTTACTAATAACAACCAGAGTCATTGGATGTGTGTTCTCTTCAGAGACCACACGTGGATCCAACAGTGTCATTGCATGTGTGTTCTTTTTACTAATAACAACCAGAGACATTGAAATGTGTGTTCTCTTCAGAGACCACACATGGATCCATCAGTGTCATTGCAGGTGTGTTCTTTTCACTAACAACAACAAGAGTCATTTCATGTGTGTTCTTTTCACATACCACATATGGATCCACCAATGTCAGCGAAATGTGTGTTCTCTTCAGAGACCACACATGGATCCACCAGTGTCATTTCATGTGTGTTCTTTTTACTAACAACAACTAGAGCCATTTAATGTGTGTTCTTTTCACATACCACATATGGATCCACCAGTGCCATTGCATGTGTGTTCTTTTCATAATCCACCTATGGATCCACCAGTGTCATTTCATGTGTGTTCTTTTCACATACCATATATGGATCCACCAGTGTCATTGAAATGTGTGTTCTTTTCAGACACCACACATCGATCCACCAGTGTCATTGCAGGTGTGTTCTTTTTACTAACAACAACTAGAGTCATTGCATGTGTGTTTTTTTCACATACCACATATGGATCTACCAGTGTCATTGCATGTGTGCTCTTTTCACAATCCACCTATGGATCCACCAGTGTCATTGCATGTGTGTTCTTTTTACTAACAACAATCAGAGTCATTGCATGTGTGTTCTTTTCACATACCACATATGGATCCACCAGTGTCATTGAAATGTGTGTTCTCTTCAGAGACCACACATGGATCCACCAGTGTCATTGCACGTGTGTTATTTTTACTAACAACAACTGGAGTCATTGCATGTGTGTTCTTTTCACATACCACATATGGATCCACCAGTGTCATTGCATGTGTGCTCTTTTCATAATCCACCTATGGATCCACCAGAGTCATTTCACGTGTGTTCTTTTCACATACCACATATGGATCCACAAGCGTCATTGAAATGTGTGTTCTCTTTAGAGACCACACATGGATCCACCAGTGTCATTGCATGTGTGTTCTTTTTACTAACAACAACTGTAGTCATTGCATGTGTGTTCTCTTCAGTGACCACACATGGATCCACCTGTGTCATTGCATGTGTGTTCTTTTTACTAACAACAACTAGAGTCATTGCATGTGTGTTCTTTTCACATACCACATATGGAGCCACCAGTATCATTGCATGTGTGCCCTTTTCATAATCCACCTATGGATCCACCAGTGTCGTTTCATGTGTGTTCTTTTCACATACCACATATGGATCCACCACTGTCATTGCAATATGTGTTCTCTTCAGAGACCACACATGGATCCACCAGTGTCATTGCATGTGTGTTCTTTTCACTAACAACAACCAGAGTCATTTCATGTGTGTTCTTTTCACATACCACATATGGATCCACCAGTGTCATTGAAATGTGTGTTCTCTTCAGATACCACACATGGATCCACCAGTGTCATTGCATGTGTGTTCTTTTTACTAACAACAACTGGAGTCATTGCATGTGTGTTCTTTTCACATACCACATATGGATCCACCAGTGTCATTGCATGTGTGCTCTTTTCATAATCCACCTATGGATCCACTAGTGTCATTTCATGTGTGTTCTTTTCACATACCACATATGGATCCACCAGTGTCATTGAAATATGTGTTCTCTTCAGGGACCACACATGGATCCACCAGTGTCATTGCATGTGTGTTCTTTTCAATAACAACAACCAGAGTCATTTCATGTGTGTTCTTTTCACATACCACATGTGGATCCACTAGTGTCATTGCATGTGTGTTCTTTTTACTAACAACAACTTGAGTCCTTTCATGTGTGTTCTTTTCACATACCACATATGGATCCACGAGTGTCATTGAAATGTGTGTTCTCTTCAAAGACCACACATGGATCCACCAGTGTCATTGCATGTGTGTTCTTTTTACTAACAACAACTGGAGTCATTGCATGTGTGTTCTTTTCACATACCAAATATGGATCCACCAGTGTCATTGCATGTGTACTCTTTTCATAATCCACCTATGGATCCACTAGTGTCATTTCATGTGTGTTCTTTTCACATACCACATATGGATCCACCAGTGTCATTGAAATGTGTGTTCTCTTCAGAGACCACACATGGATCCACCAGTGTCATTGCACGTGTGTTATTTTTACTAACAACAACTAGAGTCATTGCATGTGTGTTCATTTCACATACCACATATGGATCCACCAGTGTCATTGCATGTGTGCTCTTTTCACAATCCACCTATGGATCCACCAGTGTCATTGCATGTGTGTTCTTTTTACTAACAACAACCAGAGTCATTGCATGTGTGTTCTTTTCACATACCATATATGGATCCACCAATGTCATTGAAATGTGTGTTCTCTTCATAGACCACACATGGATCCACTAGTGTCTTTGCATGTGTGTTCTTTTTACTAACAACAACTAGAGTCATTGCATGTGTGTTATTTTCACATACCACATATGGATCCACCAGTTTCATTGCATGTGTGCTCTTTTCACAATCCACCTATGGATCAACCAGTGTCATATCATGTGTGCTCTTTTTACTAACAACAACCAGAGTCATTTGCATTTGTGTTCTCTTCAGAGACCACACATGGATCCACCAGTGTCATTGCATGTGTGCTCTTTTCACAATCCACCTATGGATCCACCAGTGTCATTTCATGTGTGTTCTTTTCACATACCACATATGGATCCACCAGTGTCATTGAAATGTGTGTTCTCTACAGAGACCACACATGGATCCACCGGTGTCATTGCATGTGTGTTCTTTTACTAACAACAACTGAGTCATTGCATGTGTGTTCTTTTCACATACCACATATGGATCCACCAAAGGTCATTGCATGTGTTCTTTTCACAATCCACCTATGGATCCACCAGGTCATATCATGTGTGCTCTTTTTACTAACAACAACCAGAGTCATTGGATGTGTGTTCTTCAGAGACCCCACATGGATCCACCAGTCATTGCATGTGTGTTCTTTTTACTAATAAAAACCAGAGTCATTGAGATGTGTGTTCTCTCCATTAGTGTCATTGCATGTGTGTTCTTTTCACTAACAACAACCAGAGTCATTTCATGTGTGTTCTTTTCACATACCACATGTGGATCCACCAGAGTTCATTGCATGTGCTCTTTTACTAACAACAACTTGAGTCATTTCATGTGTTCTTTTCACATACCACATATGGATCCACCAGTGTCATTGAAATGTGTGTTCTCTTCAGAGACCACACATGGATCCACCAGTGTCATTGCATGTGTGTTCTTTTTACTAACAACAACTTGAGTCATTGAATGTGTGTTCTTTTCACATACCACATATGGATCCACCAATGTCATTGCATGTGTGCTCTTTTCATAATCCACCTATGGATCCACTAGTGTCATTTCATGTGTCTTCTTTTCACATACCACATATGGATCCACCAGTGTCATTGAAATGTGTGTTCTTCAGAGACCAAACATGGATCCACCAAAGGTCATTGCATGTGTGTTCTTTTTACTAACAACAACTGGAGTCATTTCATGTGTCTTATTTTGACATACCAAATATGGATCCACCAATGTCATTGCATGTGTGCTCTTTTCATAATCCACCTATGGATCCACCAGTGTCATTGCATGTGTGTTATTTTTACTAACAACAACTAGAGTCATTGCATGTGTGTTCTTTTCTCACATACCACATATGGATACACCATTGTCATTTAAATGTGTGTTCTCTTCAGAGACCACACATGGATCCACCAGTGTCATTGCATGTGTGTTCTTTTTACTAACAACAACCAGAGTCATTGAAATGTGTGTTCTTTACACATACCACACATGGATCCACAAGTGTCATTGCATGTGTGGTCTTTCACAATCCACCTATGGATCCACAAGTGTCATTGCATGTGTGTTCTTTTTACTAACAACAACCAAAGTCATTGCATGTGAGTTCTTTTCACATACCACATATGGATCCACCAGTGTCATTGCATGTGTGTTCTCTTCAGAGACCACACATGGATCCACCAGTGTCATTGCATGTGTGTTCTTTTTACTAACAACAACTGGAATCATTGCATGTGTGTTCTTTTCACATACCACATATGGATCGACCAGTGTCATTGCATGTGTGCTCTTTTCATAATCCACCTATGGATCCACCAGTGTCATTTCATGTGTGTTCTTTACACATACCACATATGGATCCACCAATGTCATTGAAATGTGTGTTCTCTTCACAGACCACACATGGATCCACCAGTGTCATTGCATGTGTGTTCTTTTTGCTAACAACAACTGGAGTCATTGCATGTGTGTTCTCTTCAGAGGAACACCATGATCCCAGTGTCATTGCATGTGTGTTCTTTTCACATACCACATACGGATCCACCAGTGTCATTGAAATGTGGGTTCTCTTCAAAGGCCACACATGGATCCACCAGTGTCATTGCATGTGTGTTCTTTTTACTAACAACAACTGGAGTCATTGCATGTGTGTTCTTTTCACATACCACATATGGATCCACCACTGTCATTGCATTTGTATTCTTTTCATAATCCACCTATGGATCCACCAGTGTCATTTCATGTGTGTTCTTTTCACATACCACATATAGATCCACCAGTGTCATTGAAATGTGTGTTCCCTTCAGAGACCACACATGGATCCACCAAAGGTCATTGCATGTGTGTTCTTTTCACTAACAACAACAGAGTCATTTCATGTGTGTTCTTTTCACATACCACATATGGATCCACTAGTGTCATTGCATGTGTGTTCTTTTTACTAACAACAACTGGAGTCCTTTCATGTATGTTCTTTTCACATACCACATATGGATCCACGAGTGTCATTGAAATGTGTGTTCTCTTCAGAAAGCACACATGGATCCACTAGTGTCATTGCATGTGTGTTCTTTTTACTAACAACAACTGGAGTCATTGCATGTGTGTTCTTTTCACATACCAAATATGGATCCACCAGTGTCATTGCATGTGTACTCTTTTCATAATCCACCTATGGATCCACTAGTGTCATTTCATGTGTGTTCTTTTCACATACCACATATGGATCCACCAGTGTCATTGAAATGTGTGTTCTCTTCAGAGACCACACATGGATCCACCAGTGTCATTGCACGTGTGTTATTTTTACTAACAACAACTAGAGTCATTGCATGTGTGTTCATTTCACATACCACATATGGATCCACCAGTGTCGTTGCATGTGTGCTCTTTTCACAATCCACCTATGGATCCACCAGTGTCGTTGCATGTGTGTTCTTTTTACTAACAACAACCAGAGTCATTGCATGTGTGTTCTTTTTACATACCACATATGGATCCACTAGTGTCATTCAAATGTGTGTTCTCTTCATAGAACACACATGGATCCACTAGTGTCATTGCATGTGTGTTCTTTTTACTAACAACAAGTAGAGTCATTGCATGTGTTTTTTTTCACATACCACATATGGATCCACCAGTGTCATTGCATGTGTGCTCGTTTCACAATCCACCTATGGATCTACCAGTGTCATATCATGTGTGCTCTTTTTACTAACAACAACCAGAGTCATTGCATGTGTGTTCTCTTCAGAGACCACACATGGATCCACCAGTGTCATTTCATGTGTGCTCTTTTCACAATCCACCTATGGATCCACCAGTGTCATTTCATGTGTGTTCTTTTCCCATACCACATATGGATCCACCAGTGTCATTGAAATGTGTGTTCTCTACAGAGACCACACATGGATCCACCGGTGTCATTGCATGTGTGTTCTTTTTACTAACAACAACTGGAGTCATTGCATGTGTGTTCTTTTCACATACCACATATGGATCCACCAGTGTCATTGCATGTCTGTTCTTTTCACAATCCACCTATGGATCCACCAGTGTCATATCATGTGTGCTCTTTTTACTAACAACAACCAGAGTCATTGGATGTGTGTTCTCTTCAGAGACCCCACATGGATCCACCAGTGTCATTGCATGTGTGTTCTTTTTACTAATAAAAACCAGAGTCATTGAGATGTGTGTTCTCTCCATTAGTGTCATTGCATGTGTGTTCTTTTCACTAACAACAACCAGAGTCATTTCATGTGTGTTCTTTTCACATACCACATGTGGATCCACCAGTGTCATTGCATGTGCTCTTTTTACTAACAACAACTTGAGTCATTTCATGTGTGTTCTTTTCACATACCACATATGGATCCACGAGTGTCATTGAAATGTGTGTTCTCTTCAGAGACCACACATGGATCCACCAGTGTCATTGCATGTGTGTTCTTTTTACTAACAACAACTGGAGTCATTGCATGTGTATTCTTTTCACATACCACATATGGATCCACCAGTGTCATTGCATGTGTGCTCTTTACATAATCGACCTATGGATCCACTAGTGTCATTTCATGTGTGTTCTTTTCACATACCACATATGGATCCACCAGTGTCATTGAAATGTGTGTTCTCTTCAGAGACCAAACATGGATCCACCAGTGTCATTGCATGTGTGTTATTTTTACTAACAATAACTGGAGTCATTGCATGTGTGTTATTTTCACATACCACATATGGATCCACCAATGTCATTGCATGTGTGCTCTTTTCATAATCCACCTATGGATCCACCAGTGTCATTGCATGTGTGTTCTTTTTACTAACAACAACCGGAGTCATTGCATGGGTGTTCTTTTCTCGTACCACATATGGATCCACCAGTGTCATTTAAATGTGTGTTCTCTTCAGAGACCACACATGGATCCACTAGTGTCATTGCATGTGTGTTCTTTTCACTAACAACAACTAGAGTCGTTGCATGTGTGTTCTTTTCACATACCACAGATGGATCCACTAGTGTCATTGCATGTGTGCTCTTTTCACAATCCAGCTATGGATCCACCAGTGTCATTGCATGTGTGTTCTTTTTACTAACAACAACCAGAGTCATTGCATGTGTGTTGTTTTCACATACCACATATGGATCCACCAGTGTCATTGAAATGTGTGTTCTCTTCAGAGACCACACATGGATCCACCAGTGTCATTGCACGTGTATTATTTTTACTAACAACAACTGAGTCATTGCATGTGTGTTCTTTTCACATACCACATATGGATCCACCAGTGTCATTGCATGTGTGCTCTTTTCATAATCCACCTATGGATCCACCAGAGTCATTTCATGTGTGTTCTTTTCACATACCACATATGGATCCACCAATGTCATTGAAATGTGTGTTCTCTTAAGAGACCACACATGGATCCACCAGTGTCATTGCATGTGTGTTCTTTTTACTAACAACAACTGTAGTCATTGCATGTGTGTTCTCTTCAGAGACCACACATGGATCCACCAGTGTCATTGCATGTGTGTTCTTTTCACATACCACATATCGATCCACCAGTGTCATTGAAATGTGTGTTCTCTTCAGTGACCACACATGGATCCACCAGTGTCATTGCATGTGTGTTCTTTTTACTAACAACAACTGGAGTCATTGCATGTGTGTTCTTTTCACATACCACATATGGATCCACCAGTATCATTGCATGTGTACCCTTTTCATAATCCACCTATGGATCCACCAATGTCATTTCATGTGTGTTCTTTTCACATACCACATATGGATCCACCACTGTCATTGAAATGTGTGTTCTCTTCAGAGACCACACATGGATCCACCAGTGTCATTGCATGTGTGTTCTTTTTACTAACAACAACTGGAGTCATTTCATGTGTGTTCTTTTCACATACCACATGTGGATCCACTAGTGTCATTGCATGTGTGTTCTTTTTACTAACAACAACTTGAGTCCTTTCATGTGTGTTCTTTTCACATACCACATATGGATCCACGAGTGTCATTGAAATGTGTGTTCTCTTCAGAGACCACACATGGATCCACCAGTGTCATTGCATGTGTGTTCTTTTTACTAACAACAACTGGAGTCATTGCATGTGTGTTCTTTTCACATACCAAATATGGATCCACCAGTGTCATTGCATGTGTACTCTTTTCATAATCCACCTATGGATCCACTAGTGTCATTTCATGTGTGTTCTTTTCACATACCACATATGGATCCACCAGTGTCATTGAAATGTGTGTTCTCTTCAGAGACCACACATGGATCCACCAGTGTCATTGCATGTGTGTTCTTTTTACTAACAACA
This sequence comes from Avena insularis, assembly GCA_023614405.1. Taxonomy (NCBI): domain Eukaryota; kingdom Viridiplantae; phylum Streptophyta; class Magnoliopsida; order Poales; family Poaceae; genus Avena; species Avena insularis. The sequence goes on from JAJUPC010000153.1 coordinate 687,805, forward strand.
ACTAGAGTCATTGCATGTGTGTTCTTTTCACAAACCACATATGGATCCACCAGTGTCATTGCATGTGTGCTCTTTTCACAATCCACCTATGGATCCACCAGTGCCATTGCATGTGTGTTCTTTTTACTAACAACAACCAGAGTCACTGCATGTCTGTTCTTTTCACATACCACATATGGATCCACCAGTGTCATTGAAATGTGTGTTCTCTTTAGAGACCACACATGGATCCACTAGTGTCATTGCATGTTTGTTATTTTTACTAACAACAAGTAGAGTCATTGCATGTGTTTTTTTTCACATACCACATATGGATCCACCAGTGTCATTGCATGTGTGCTCGTTTCACAATCCACCTATGGATCTACCAGTGTCATATCATGTGTGCTCTTTTTACTAACAACAACCAAAGTCATTGCATGTGTGTTCTCTTCAGAGACCACACATGGATCCACCAGTGTCATTTCATGTGTGCTCTTTTCACAATCCACCTATGGATCCACCAGTGTCATTTCATGTGTGTTCTTTTCCCATACCACATATGGATCCACTAGTGTCATTGAAATGTGTGTTCTCTACAGAGACCACACATGGATCCACCGGTGTCATTGCATGTGTGTTCTTTTTACTAACAACAACTGGAGTCATTGCATGTGTGTTCTTTTCACATACCACATATGGATCCACCAGTGTCATTGCATGTGTGTTCTTTTCACAATCCACCTATGGATCCACCAGTGTCATATCATGTGTGCTCTTTTTACTAACAACAACCAGAGTCATTGGATGTGTGTTCTCTTCAGAGACCACACATGGATCCACCAGTGTCATTGCATGTGTGTTCTTTTTACTAATAAAAACCAGAGTCATTGAGATGTGTGTTCTCTCCATCAGTGTCATTACATGTGTGTTCTTTTCACTAACAACAACCAGAGTCATTTCATGTGTGTTCTTTTCACATACCACATGTGGATCCACCAGTGTCATTGCATGTGCTCTTTTTACTAACAACAACTTGAGTCATTTCATGTGTGTTCTTTTCACATACCACATATGGATCCACGAGTGTCATTGAAATGTGTGTTCTCTTTAGAGACCACACATGGATCCACCAGTGTCATTGCATGTGTGTTCTTTTTACTAACAACAACTGGAGTCATTGCATGTGTGTTCTTTTCACATACCACATATGGATCCACCAGTGTCATTGCATGTGTGCTCTTTACATAATCGACCTATGGATCCACTAGTGTCATTTCATGTGTGTTCTTTTCACATACCACATATGGATCCACCAGTGTCATTGAAATGTGTGTTCTCTTCAGAGACCAAACATGGATCCACCAGTGTCATTGCATGTGTGTTATTTTTACTAACAATAACTGGAGTCATTGCATGTGTGTTCTTTTCACATACCACATATGGATCCACCAGTGTCATTGCATGTGTGCTCTTTTCATAATCCACCTATGGATCCACCAGTGTCATTGCATGTGTGTTCTTTTTACTAACAACAACCAGAGTCATTGCATGGGTGTTCTTTTCTCGTACCACATATGGATCCACCAGTGTCATTGAAATGTGTGTTCTCTTCAGAGACCACACATGGATCCACTAGTGTCATTGCATGTGTGTTCTTTTCACTAACAACAACTAGAGTCGTTGCATGTGTGTTCTTTTCACATACCACAGATGGATCCACTAGTGTCATTGCATGTGTGCTCTTTTCACAATCCAGCTATGGATCCACCAGTGTCATTGCATGTGTGTTCTTTTTACTAACAACAACCAGAGTCATTGCATGTGTGTTGTTTTCACATACCACATATGGATCCACCAGTGTTATTGAAATGTGTGTTCTCTTCAGAGACCACACATGGATCCACCAGTGTCATTGCACGTGTATTATTTTTACTAACAACAACTGAGTCATTGCATGTGTGTTCTTTTCACATACCACATATGGATCCACCAGTGTCATTGCATGTGTGCTCTTTTCATAATCCACCTATGGATCCACCAGAGTCATTTCATGTGTGTTCTTTTCACATACCACATATGGATCCACCAGTGTCATTGAAATGTGTGTTCTCTTAAGAGACCACACATGGATCCACCAGTGTCATTGCATGTGTGTTCTTTTTACTAACAACAACTGTAGTCATTGCATGTGTGTTCTCTTCAGAGACCACACATGGATCCACCAGTGTCATTGCATGTGTGTTCTTTTCACATACCACATATCGATCCACCAGTGTCATTTAAATGTGTGTTCTCTTCAGTGACCACACATGGATCCACCAGTGTCATTGCATGTGTGTTCTTTTTACTAACAACAACTAGAGTCATTGCATGTGTGTTCTTTTCACATACCACATATGGATCCACCAGTATCATTGCATGTGTGCCCTTTTCATAATCCACCTATGGATCCACCAATGTCATTTCATGTGTGTTCTTTTCACATACCACATATGGATCCACCACTGTCATTGAAATGTGTGTTCTCTTCAGAGACCACACATGGATCCACCAGTGTCATTGCATGTGTGTTCTTTTTACTAACAACAACTGGAGTCATTGCATGTGTGTTCATTTCACATACCACATATGGATCCACCAGTGTCATTGAAATGTGTGTTCTCTTTAGAGACCACACATGGATCCACTAGTGTCATTACATGTGTGTTCTTTTTACTAACAACAAGTAGAGTCATTGCATGTGTTTTTTTCACATACCAGATATGGATCCACCAGTGTCATTGCATGTGTGCTCTTTTCACAATCCACCTAAGGATCTACCAGTGTCATATCATGTGTGCTCTTTTTACTAACAACAACCAGAGTCATTGCATGTGTTTTCTATTCAGAGACCACACATGGATCCACCAGTGTCATTTCATGTGTGCTCTTTTCACAATCCACCTATGGATCCACCAGTGTCATTTCATGTGTGTTCTTTTCACATACCACATATGGATCCACCAGTGTCATTGAAATGTGTGTTCTCTTCAGAGACCACACATGGATCCAGCGGTGTCATTGCATGTGTGTTCTTTTTACTAACAACAACTAGAGTCATTGCATGTGTTTTCTTTTCACATACCACATATGGATCCACCAGTGTCATTGCATGTCTGTTCTTTTCACAATCCACCTATGGATCCACCAGTGTCATATCATGTGTGCTCTTTTTACTAACAACAAGCAGAGTCATTGGATGTGTGTTCTCTTCAGAGACCACACATGGATCCACCAGTGTCATTGCATGTGTGTTCTTTTTACTAATAAAAACCAGAGTCATTGAAATGTGTGTTCTCTCCATCAGTGTCATTGCATGTGTGTTCTTTTCACTAACAACAACCAGAGTCATTTCATGTGTGTTCTTTTCACATACCACATGTGGATCCACCAGTGTCATTGCATGTGCTCTTTTTACTAACAACAACTTGAGTCATTTCATGTGTGTTCTTTTCACATACCACATATGGATCCACGAGTGTCATTGAAATGTGTGTTCTCTTCAGAGACCACACATGGATCCACCAGTGTCATTGCATGTGTGTTCTTTTTACTAACAACAACTGGAGTCATTGCATGTGTAGCATCCCAATTGTCTAACAATTGTAATGCTACTTGGTCTAGTAATATAAGGGCTACTTCAAATATATAATTGTTGCATGATCATTATATCATGCTCATGTCATCATGCCTCCTTGCATTTGAGCATCATATAAAACCCTTTTTGATTTGGTCCTTATCTCATATGCACTATTAATTGTATTTGCCTCTTGATATTGTATTTGGTTCTTGATATATTGTTTCATGCCCAAGTTGAGTTGGGGGGCATGTCTCTTATTAACTCCACCACCTTTCTTTCACCACCTTATAATTCCACCATCCAACTAAATATGAGCTTGGCACTTATTGGTTTTACCTCTAGCTCATGTGGGTTAGGATGGATCCAATTCTCTTACCACATGCTCTCATCTTAGCATCATGTTGTTTTCACAATATTGAAACATGAGACCCACATGGCCACCTTTGCATGCCTTGTGAGTGGAACCTTTTCCTAGCTTCCTTATGTGTTGTTCTGGGGTTATCATCATGTTGGGATATTTTTGTGGGCTTATTAAATACCTAGTGGCATATACACACTAGCAAGTCCGAAATATAATCCAATGTGATCATCTCCACATACTCCACTTGGAAGTCTTTCTAAATTCTTTTGCTTGGGCCTTACTCCAATTTTGGGAATGCATGATAATAATGCCATGTATTAATATTGTTTTCACAAGAATCAACATGGCATTAAATGTTTTGCATGGGCCATGCAAGTGTCACCTTTTCTAGTATTTGGATTTTATTTGGTTTTTGGAATGGATCACCTCTTTCTACCCTTTCTTTTGGCTTGATCCATGATGATCTTGCTTAAAACCCTATCACCAAATCCATCTATGCCATCATCCCCTTTTCTCCTTTTCTCTCTTTTCTTGACTTGATCTTGTTGGAGCTTGCTTGGGGCATGCTTGAACTTGTCAAGGACCACTCCATCTAATCTCTCCTCTCTCTAAACCTACCTCTCTCTTTAACCCTCTTTCTAAAACCCTAGCTAAGATCCTATCTAATCACCTACTTACCCCATACCCCATCTAAGCTAACCCTAATCTACCACACCCCTCTCACCTAACCCTAAGTCCACCACCTCTCTCTCTCGGCCTCACCTCTTCTCTCCCTACCCCGAGGCTACCACCATGCCACCTAGCTACCCCACCCAAACCCTAGTCCAGCCCTACCCCGAGCCATACCCTTCCCTCCTACCCTAGCTCCAAACCTAGCCCTACCCGAGCCTCTCCCTCTCTTGCTCCTTCCCTCCCTGCCTTGTGGCCCCTAGCCCGAGCCTCCCACCACCCCTGCCCGCCTACCCCACCGCCAGCTTCCCATGCTGCCTGCCCTTCCCTCGATCAGGCACGTGAAGGAGGGAGAAGAGAAAGGTGGCACCGAGCCACCTTTTCCCATCTACCCCACCCCACGGCATCTCCCTCTCCCTCTCGGCTTTATCCTCCTCCTACCACCTCTCGCCATCCCCAGATCCACCCAGGGGCGCCTCTCCCCGCCCTCTCACCACCGCCACACCATCGCGGCAACACCCTCGGCCTCCCGCCCCTCCTTATCCAGCCGGTGGAGTGGCGCTCCAAGGTGTCGAGGAGGACCACGCAGCCCCCTCGTGCCTGCAGAGCCAGCAGAGAAGCCCAGGACGCGGGACGCGTTGGACGCCCGAGCCCAAACCCTAATTCCCCGGGACGTGAGCCTCGTCGTCGATCCGCTCGCCGACCCGATCCATCTGCACCAACCAACTCGGTGAGCATCTCGGTTACGCCTGACATGGTCCGCCAGAGCCGTCTAGAGCCGCCGACATTCCGCCGAACGCCTGCAAGGCGTCGGCGGCGTTTTAGGCCTCGCCGAGGCGCCGCAGGAACCCTAGCTAGCCGCCCGGCTCCCTCCTATCAACTACCGCAGCCCATCGTAGTGGTCCCGGCCCTCCGCGCGCACGCCCGCGACCAGGGATCGAATCCCCACCTCACCAAGCATCGATCCCTCGGCAGGTCGAGGAAGATCAACAGTACGGGCCACATCCTTTTGCTTTTAGACCCCTAACGTTTGATCTGCTCAACCGCTCCCCTCCGACCCCACATGGCGCTCTCTGCTTTTTGCAAAAGGCTCTGCGCTTGTTTTGCATCAACCAGCCCCCTCAAGGCTGATCGGCTGACGTCGGGCCCGAGCCTAGCCCCGCTGTCGGCCTCTTGATCTAGCTAAGCAGCGGTGTAAAAAGGATTTTCATACATGGACACTCCAATACCTGGCCCCACCTGTAAGCGTCTGTGGCTAGATTAGACTGAGTATAAAAAGTATTCCTGCTCTCTGTTTAAATTCAAATCTTATTTCAAATTAATTCAAATTCAAATATAAATCTGTTTTAAATATCTTTTCAAATATAATTCCAAATAATACAAATAATATATGTTTTCAAATCATAAAAATATGAGGAATTCAAATATGCCATCTAAAATATATTTTGAACAATTAAAATTCCAAGTTTATTTAAATTACAATAAAATGCCCTTGGAACTTAATAAATCAATAACTTTTGTTTTATAAATCCAAAATTAATAAATAATATGTCTAAAATGATTAGCTCGACGAGACCTTTCTGTTTATGCATTCCATGGTTTGATTTGAAGCATGCATCATATAAATATATTGTATACAGCATCTTATTTGTGAATAAAATGGGGCCAAAGCTCAATAAAAATGCTTTATTATTGTTTCCACACCTCACCCATGCCATACTACTTTCATGCCATGCAAATTGTGCATCATTCATCATGGCATGATTGTTTGCTTGTCGCATTTAATTCATATGCTTGTGCACTTTATTTATGTTGGCCCTTGTTTGTTTGGTTCTTCTCGAATAGACGCTGAGCAGGGGATATATCAAGAGAACCAGGAGCACTACCCAGATCCTTCTAACGCTTCAACTGAGCTGCCAGGCAAGCACTACCACATGCTTGCATACATATAGTACCTACTGCCTCTATCTTATTCTTGCATCATTGAGTCGCGATTGCATTAATCTGAATCCCAAGTATTGCATAGCCTTTACTTTTAAACCCCACCGAAGCTTGTTCCTCCATCCCATGAGCCATTACTACAGGAGTTGTTTGAGCCATGCGAGTCGTAGAATAGCATGTGTAGGGTTTGTGAGTGTCTGATGGATAACGAGGTACCTAAACAACTTAACCTGAGTAGTAACAGGATAACTAATGAAAGTGGCATCGGTGAGCCTTATTCGCTATTTGGTTTTTCAGGCTCACTTGTGTCCCGTAGGACCCCGAGTACTTGATTCCTGTTCCTTGATTATTCGCGCTATCCACATCCGGGAGGCCTATGGACCCCCCTGAGCCAGAGCTTGATTCATTCTTATTTCGTGGCGCCACACACTAGTTTGAGGTTTTATTTACGATCTGTACCTATGCCATGCTTTATCGCTTTATTTAAGATTGTGCGAGGTAATGCACCTTTGTCTTTAGGGCCGTGACCTGTTTTACCAGTCGACAAGCCCTCACACTTTCGGGTTCCCGATCGTTTCTGATGGCTCCACAAACCTTGAGGCCGTCTCGAGTCACTAACTTCGCTATGGTAGCTCAATGGGGTGGCCCCCTGAAATATTTCTGAATCCTGTGATCGCTTTGTCGTGACTGTCTCGTTGGTTTTGATTTGGTTTTTCCGAGGCATATCGAGTGTGTGTTGCTATTTGTGCACCCCTGCAGGGTAAAACTTTCTGAAAGTCGTGTCCGCGGTTATGGACGACTTGGAGCACAGTTTCTCGATCATATACAAGAATAACTAAAGTACCGATTTTAATTTGACTAAGGACCTGACTAGTAATTAGTGCAACAATCATGGAATGGTTAATAAACTGCCAACGGATGGGGGTTGTTCTCCGCTTCCTCGCCGTAAGCGAGGAAGAGGATGGATCTGATAAGATTACCTTTATTACTGTTATAACTGTTGTTATTAATTCACGGACATCCGCTCTATCTCGGTTAGGCGGATGGTTAGCTTAGCATCTATAGAATTGCTAGGGTTTATCTTTTGCTGTAATTATGTCACCCTGTGTTGTGTCCCTTTAGAGGCATAAAGACTTGCCGAGTACCCCTAGGGTCTCACACGATAAATTATTGGTTCGGATGAGCAGTACACTCGCAAGATGGATACTTTGGGTGGAAGAGACGATGTGGGCAACGATCATTCGGTGTAGAGATTCCGAACGGGATCCGTGAGCACTGTGGGCGGATCTGCTTATTTATGGGGCATCTTATGCCGATTTGCTTCTTATCCGTACTGATTTGGTCTTCCGCTCCGCTTGATACTGTTGATTGATGTATGAGGAGATATCCTAAACTATTATATCTAGCTAGGATATTTGGATCTTGCCGTATGCTATATATTTCCTTTCTTTTTAGATGGAATGGCTCATGTACTCTTGTATGGTGGCTTGCATACATACTCATTTGTGTATGTAGTTGATCCCTTCACCGCCGACACGCCGCCTGCTCTTGTCCCGATGTTTAGAAATGGTTGGGACGGCCGAAAGGTCTACTGTGAGTGGCATTTGGGCCCCACTGCATTATTTCAACCATTTCTGAGCATCCGGGCTTGTAACTAGGAGCGTAATTCACCGAGGTAGTTACAATTGGTATCGAGCTGTCCCGACCTTCGTGGTCTCAGCCAAATGGTCGTTGTCGTCTAGCAAATATTTTTGGTAGTTATGTATACTAGGGAAAACAAAACGCGAGAGTAGGATCATGCCCACTTTTCTTCTTACCCACCCACCAACCCTTTTCTGGTAAGGAAGTGTAACGTTTTCAATCCTCTTCTTAAATTCAAACTAGGATTCACGTGTTCTGGGTTTCCGTAGTACCATAGGTTGTGTATCTGTGTGTGTGTGTGTGAGTTCTTTGTCTATCTCTGTTGCATCCAAGTTGTTATCTTATCGGCCTTTTGGTTATCAACTGTTGGTACATTCCATACCGACAGGCTTTTGCAAACCGACGCGATCTATCTCGATTGTATACCGACGCCGATCTGTCTTACTCTTTGTTAACCGACGTTATCTTGTTTGAGGTGTTCGTTTCCGTAGTTGCTAATCTTTAGGATCATCTCGAGAAGAAGGTGTTGAGATATGTGTTTTACTTGTTCATGTGCGGAGTAATGATTTGAGTGTGGGATGGAGTCGCGACCATACCACTACTTTTATCATTACTCTTGTATATTGAGTTGGTAGAGTCACTAATCTTGATTCGTTAAGTGGTTTTTATGATCTATTGGTATTTTAATGCGAAATTTGTGGAAAATTTTTCTTTGATATATGTGTACCACACTCCTTTTCAACGTGTGCGATATGCTTAATATCTTCTAGGTGCTTTGAACTTCGTTGATATTTTAATATCATCTTAGTAAATTGTATCCTTTAATCTTGGTAAATTCCATCTTGGTACTATTTTGGATTATTATTATTCTCCATCATAGTAATCGACTTGTGTGTTATATCAATCACAGGATGGCACCACCACGCTGCTCGAGGAGGACATACAACCTGAATCTGGGGCAGCGTTGTCAAGCATCGCTAATGCCTTGGCAGCAATGCAGCAGAACCAGCAGCTTTGAGGAAAGTGTCGAGGAACGAGTTTGTGCCGCTACCTCCACCTCCCAAGCGAGGAGACATCAAGAGCTTCTGAAGTTCAACCTCGCCAGCTTGATGTTTCGATCAACCACTTGATGCTGATGATTGGTTGCGTGAGATGTCAAGTATGTTGATGATCGCTGATGTTCCCGAGCAAGAATGGGTAAAGTGTGCTACTCACCTTCAAGGGAGATGCAGACTCTCGGTGGGAGAATTACGAAGGCAAACCGACCGGTTTTCAGCCTACTTGGGGACAGTTCACTTGGAGCTTTCAAAGAGCAAGATCTCGAGAAATTGTCATGGAGAGGATGAAGGAAGTGTTTCTCAACCTCAAGTGGCAATGATAATGTCAACACCTACATCAGGAACTTCATGAACCTGTCTCGTTATGGTGGCGATGAGATCTCGATGACAAGAAGAAGCAAAAGAGGTTCGTGCAAGGGCTCAATGCATCGATTAAGTATGCAATCACACATGCAAGGTCAAGGACTTTTCTGAACTTCAGCATACTCTGCAGGAAGAGGCAAGTAGGCAAGTGTTCGAGGAGTCAAAGAAACACAGCCGTGATGCAGCAAGCTCTTCTGCTATGTCAGCTCCTTCTAAGCGTCGTGTCTGGGTTCCTAACACCACACCGTCGCTCCCGGCTCCACCAAGACCTTCAAGCTACGCGGCAAGGCCACCAAACTTCCTCACTGCTTCCTGTGGGCTACAACCACCACTACCCTGGAGCGCCTGGCGGAGTCCCTGGCTACATTGCTCCACGTCCACCTGGTGCTTGTTACACTTGTGGAGACTCTGGGCATCAACAATGGAACTGTCCGATGAAGAACAAGGTTCTTCCTCCACCACCTCCAAGATCGGCAAGCTCTCCTTTGGTTCGCACCACCACCTCCTCTCAACATCAACACCAAGCCCGGGTTCATCGTTGCTCGTGCTAATCGCATCAACGCCGCTCAAGCTGAGCATGCACCGAGTTGTGATGGGTATGCTTTCCGTGAACTCAGTTCCTGCAAGAGTTTTGTTTGATTCTGGTGCTTCGCATTCTTTTGTTTCGCATAAGTTTGCACAAGAGCAGGATCTGGATAAGGTTCCTTTATCACGTCGTCTGGTGGTACAATCTCCTGGTTCAAACATGAGGGCTGCTCATATCAGCCATGGCAATCAAATTGAGATTGGTGGCTCTTCGTTCTCGGCGTCCTTAATCCTTCTGGGCAATTCTGACATTGATGTCATCTTGGGCATGGATTGGTTGACAAATGCAGCTGTGATTGATTGTGCTGAACGCCGGTTTCTCACGAAGATTCCTGAAGGCCATATAGTCTATTCTCCAAGTCTGACTCCTGCTATCCAGCTTTTCTCTTTGGCGGCTCTGAATGTTGATGCTATGGAAGCTATTCAGAGTGTTCCGGTGGTCTGTGAGTTCCCAGATGTCTTTCCTGAAGAGTTGCCAGGTATGCCTCCGGATCGTGAGGTTGAGTTTGTTATTGAGCTTGAACCTGGTACCGCTCCTATCTCCAAGCGGCCTTATAAGATGGGTCCTGCTGAGTTGGCTGAACTCAAACGTCAGCTTGATGAACAAGAGAAGTTGGGTTTCATTCAGCATAGTACTTCTTCTTGGGGTAGCCCAACTCTCTTTGTGAAGAAGCGAGACCAGACTGATAGACTTTGTGTTGACTATCGGGCTCTCAATGCTAAAACCATCAAGAATAAATATCCCCTTCCGCGGATTAATGATCTCTTTGATCAGCTAGTCGGAGCTGTGGTTTTCTAAGCTTGACTTGAGAAGTGGTTATCACCAAATCAAGATTCGCAAGGAAGATGTTCCAAGACAGCTTTCACCACCCGCTATGGCCTGTATGAGTACACGGTCATGTCTTTCGTCTCACCAACGCACCGCCACCTTCTCGAGGCTCATGAACTCGGTTTTCATGGAGTATCTTGACAAGTTCGTGTGGTCTATCCGGATGACATCTTAGTCTATTCTAAGTCACAAGAAGAGCATGAAGAACACCTTCGGTGTGTCCTAAGCTTCGTGAGAACCGCTTGTATGCAAAGTTCTCCAAGTGTGAGTTTTGGCTGCCTCAAGTTACCTATCTTGGTCACGTCATCTCGCCAAGGGCATTGCAGTCAACCCGAAACCGTGAAGACAATTGTTGAATGGCTTCCTCCGTCAATGTCAAAGAAGTGCGGAGTTTCCTTGGTTTGGCTAGTTATTGCCGCTTCGCTCAGAACTTCTCAAGATAGCGAAGCCTCTTACCGATCTCCTCAAGAAAGGCAAGAAATACCTTTGGACTCCTGCATGTCAAGCAAGCTTTGAGACACTCAAAGAGAAGCTCACTTCCACACCAGTCTTGGTTCCTCCGGATACATCCAAGCTGTTCCAAATCTTCTGTGACGCCTCTTTGCATGGATTGGGTGCGGTCCTTATGCAAGAAAAACAAGTTGTTGCTTATGCCTCTCGACAGTTGAAGATGCATGAGATCAACTATCCTACACATGACCTCGAGCTCACAGCAGTTGTCTTTGCTTTGAAAGTATGGAGGCACTACTTGCTTGGCAAACTGCTAGAGATCTTTTCTGATCACAAGAGTCTGAAGTATATCTTTACTCAGCCTGATCTCAACCTTCGGCAAAGGAGATGGATTGAAGCAATCAATGACTTCGATTTGACCATCAACTACACTCTGGGCAAAGCTAATGTCATGGCAGATGCTCTCAGCCGTAAAGCTTATGTCAACAACCTCAGGATGGAAGAACAATGCCTCTCTTGTGCGAGGAATTCAGCTCAACCTGGAAATTGTGGAGCAAGGGTATCTCCTGAACCTTCTAGCAACACCTCTCTTGGAAGAAAAGGTTCGCTCTTCTCAGCTTGGTGATCCGCACACAAGAAAGATCATCTCCAGGATTCAGCTTCCGAAGTATGAGTCCTTCCACTTCGATGATCAAGGCATGCTTTTCTTTGAACACCGGATGTTTGTTCAACTACCCGGTTTGAGAGAGCAAGTTCTCAAGGAGGCGATGATTACGTTTCTTTCTATCCACCGGCAGCACAAAGATGTACATGGACTTGAAAACACAATATTGGTGGCCTGGTTTGAAAAGATATTGTGCCAAGTATGTCTCGGAGTGTGATGTCTGCCGCAGAGTGAAAGCTGTCCATCAGAAACCTTCCATCTTCTACAGCCATTGAAACCCGGAATGGAAATGGGAGAAAGTAGAGATGGACTTCATCACCGGTTTTCCAGGTCGCAGAAGGGCAACAATGCAATCTTTGTTGTCATTGATGTGCTTTCTAAAGTGGCTCACTTCTTCCCGTCAAGGAAACCATTTCGCAATTCAGCTTAGCGGAGCTCTATATTAGTAATTGTCTCTCAGTATGGGGTTCCTCTTGAGATCAGTTCGCACTGTGGAAGCATCTTCACTTCCAAGTTCTGGGAGAGTTTCCAAAATTCTTTGGGAACAAAGTTGAACTTCAGCACAGCTTACCACCCTCATGAAGGACAAGTTGAAAGGATCAATCAGATTCTGGAGGATATGCTTCGTGCTTGCGCCATCTCTTTGGCATGAAGTGGGAAGAATGTCTTCCTTATGCTGAATTCTCGTACAACAACAGCTTCCGAAAAAGTCTAAAGATGGCACCATTTGAGGCTCTCTATGGTCGCAAATGCGTAACTCCGATTGGTTGGTGCAGGTGAAAGGATCTTGTTCGCCCTGACATTGTGACTCAAGCGGAGGAGAAGGTTCACATCATTCTGAAAATCTGAGGATTGCTCAAAGTCGCCAAGAGCAATTATGACGACAGAAGCACACGGACATGGAGTATGTCCTGGTGATCTCGCTTACCTTCGTGTCACTCCCATGAGAGGCACCGCTTTGGTATCAAAGGAAGCTGGCTCCTAGATACATCGGTCCCTTCAAAGTTCGTGGAAGAAGAGGAGAAGTTGCTTATGCTCTTGAGCTCCTAGGAAAACTCAAAGTCCATGATGTTTTCCACATCTCTCAGCTCAAGAAGTGCTTCAAGGATCCCGCAGACCGTGGATCATGAGCTTATCAATCTCCAAGAAGACCTGTCTTATCAAGAACACCCCACAAAAATCCTTGAAGTCGCAGAAAGAAGGACGCGCAACAAGTCCATCAAGTTCTGCAAGGTGCAGTGGTCGCACCATTCTGTTGATGAAGCCACTTGGGAACGTGAAGATGAGCTCCGTGCCAAGTATCCTACCCTCTTTGTGTCTTCTTCTTCATCCTAGAATCTCGGGGCGAGATTCCTGTTTAGTGGGGGAGAGTTGTAGCATCCCAATTGTCTAATAATTGTAATGCTACTTGGTCTAGTAATATAAGGGCTACTTCAAATATATAATTGTTGCATCATCATTATATCATGCTCATGTCATCATGCCTCCTTGCATTTGAGCATCATATAAAACCCTTTTTGATTTGGTTCTTATCTCATATGCACTATAATTGTATTTGCCTCTTGATATTGTATTTGGTTCTTGATATATTGTTTCATGCCCAAGTTGAGTTGGGGGCATGTCTCTTATTAACTCCACCACCTTTCTTTCACCACCTTATAATTCCACCATCCAACTAAATATGAGCTTGGCACTTATTGGTTTTACCTCTAGCTCATGTGGGTTAGGATGGATCCAATTCTCTTACCACATGCTCTCATCTTAGCATCATGTTGTTTTCACAATATTGAAACATGAGAGCCACATGGCCACCTTTGCATGCCTTGTGAGTGGAACCTTTTCCTAGCTTCCTTATGTGTTGTTCTGGGGTTATCATCATGTTGGGATATTTTTGTGGGCTTATTAAATACCTAGTGGCATATACACACTAGCAAGTCCCAAATATAATCCAATGTGATCATCTCCACATACTCCACTTGGAAGTCTTTCTAAATTCTTTTGCTTGGGCCTTACTCCAATTTTGGGAATGCATGATAATAATGCCATGTATTAATATTGTTTTCACAAGAATCAACATGGCATTAAATGTTTTGCATGGGCCATGCAAGTGTCACCTTTTCTAGTATTTGGATTTTATTTGGTTTTTGGAATGGATCACCTCTCTTTCTACCCTTTCTTTTGGCTTGATCCATGATGATCTTGCTTAAAACCCTATCACCAAATCCATCTATGCCATCATCCCCTTTTCTCCTTTTCTCTCTTTTCTTGACTTGATCTTGTTGGAGCTTGCTTGGGGCATGCTTGAACTTGTCAAGGACCACTCCATCTAATCTCTCCTCTCTCTAAACCTACCTCTCTTTAACCCTCTTCCTAAAACCCTAGCTAAGATCCTATCTAATCACCTACTTACCCCATACCCCATCTAAGCTAACCCTAATCTACCACACCCCTCTCACCTAACCCTAAGTCCACCACCTCTCTCTCTCGGCCTCACCTCTTCTCTCCCTACCCCGAGGCTACCACCATGCCACCTAGCTACCCCACCCAAACCCTAGTCCAGCCCTAGCCTGAGCCATACCCCTTCCCTCCTACCCTAGCTCCAAACCTAGCCCTACCCGAGCCTCTCCCTCTCTTGCTCCTTCCCTCCCTGCCTTGTGGCCCCTGGCCGAGCCTCCCACCACCCTGGCCTGCCCTACCCCACCTGCCAGCTTCCCATGCGCGCGCCCTGCCCTTCCCCGACCGTGCACGTGAAGGAGGGAGAAGAGAAAGGTGGCACCGAGCCACCTTTTCCCATCTACCCCACCCCCACGGCATCTCCCTCTCCCTCTCGGCTTTATCCTCCTCCTACCACCTCTCTGCCATCCCCAGATCCACCCCAGGACGCCCCCTCTCCCTGCCGTCCCTCACCACCGCCACACCATCGCCGGCAACACCCTCGGCCTCCACCGCCCCCTCCTTATCCAGCCGGTGGCGTGGCGCTCCAAGGTGTCGAGGAGGACCACGCAGCTCCCCTACGTCGCCCTGTACCCGGAGCCAGGAAGGAGAAGCCCAGGACGTTGGACACCGACGACGCCCGAGCCCAAACCCTAATTCCCCGGACGTGAGCCTCGTCGTCGATCCGCTGCTCGCCGACCCGATCCATCTGCACCAACCAACTCGCGGTGAGCATCTCAGTCGCCCTGACATGGTCCGCCTCGCCGTAGCCGTCTAGAGCCGCCGATACTTCCGTCGAACGCCGTCTGTGCGCCGGCGACGTTTTCGGTTCTCCTCGCCGAGGCGCCGCAGGAACCCTAGCTAGCCGCCCGGCTCCCTCCTATCAACTACCGCAGCCCACCGCAGTGGTCCCGGCCCTCCGCGCGCACGCCCGCGACCAGGGATCGAATCCCCACCCCGCGCCGCGCATCGATCCCTCGACAGAGGTCAGAGGAAGATCAACAGTACGGGCCACCTCCTTTTGCTTTTAGCCCCCTAACGTTTTGATCTGCTCAACCCGCGCTCCCCTCTGACCCCACATGGCAGTCTCTCTGGCGTTTTTGCAAAAAGGCTCCTGCGCTTGTTTTGCATCAACTCAGCCCCAAGGCTCGATCGCTGACGTCTGGGCCCGAGCCAGCTAGCCCCACCTGTCGGCCTCTAGATCTCGCTAAGCCCGTGGTGTAAAAAGGATTTTCTCATACAGGACACCGTCGCCTGGCCGCACCTGTAAGCGTCTGTGGCTAGATTAGACTGAGTATAAAAAGTATTCCTACTCTCTGTTTAAATTCAAATCTTATTTCAAATTAATTCAAATTCAAATATAAATCTGTTTTAAATATCTTTTCAAATATAATTCCAAATAATACAAATAATATATGTTTTCAAATCATAAAAATATGAGGAATTCAAATATGCCATCTAAAATATATTTTGAACAATTAAAATTCCAAGTTTATTTAAATTACAATAAAATGCCCTTGGAACTTAATAAATCAATAACTTTTGTTTTATAAATCCAAATTTAATAAATAATATGTCTAAAATGATTAGCTCGACGAGACCTTTCTGTTTATGCATTCCATGGTTTGATTAGAAGCATGCATCATATAAATATATTGTATACAGCATCTTATTTGTGAATAAAATGGGGCCAAAGCTCAATAAAAATGCTTTATTATTGTTTCCACACCTCACCCATGCCATGCTACTTTCATGCCATGCAAATTGTGCATCATTCATCATGGCATGATTGTTTGCTTGTCGCATTTAATTCATATGCTTGTGCACTTTATTTATGTTGGCCCTTGTTTGTTTGGTTCTTCTCGAATAGACGCTGAGCAGGGGATATATCAAGAGAACCAGGAGCACTACCCAGATCCTTCTCACGCTTCAACTGAGCTGCCAGGCAAGCACTACCACATGCTTGCATACATATAGTACCTACTGCCTCTATCTTATTCTTGCATCATTGAGTCGCGATTGCATTAATCTGAATCCCAAGTATTGCATAGCCTTTACTTTTAAACCCCACCGAAGCTTGTTCCTCCATCCCATGAGCCATTACTACAGGAGTTGTTTGAGCCATGCGAGTCGTAGAACAGCATGTGTAGGGTTTGTGAGTGTCTGATGGATAACGAGGTACCTAAACAACTTAACCTGAGTAGTAACGGGATAACTAATGAAAGTGGCATCGGTGAGCCTTATTCGCTATTTGGTTTTTCAGCTCACTTGTGTCCCGTGAGGACCCCGAGTACTTGATTCCTGTTCCTTGATTATTCGCGCTTATCCACATCCGGGAGGCCTATGGACCCCCCTGAGCCAGAGCTTGATTCATTCTTATTTCTCGGGGCCACAAACTAGTTTGAGGTTTTATTTACGATCCTGTACCTATGCCATGCTTTACTGCTTTATTTAAGATTGTGCGAGGTAATGCACACTGTACTGTTTAGGGCCGTGACCCGTTTTCGCTGTATCGACAAGCCCAGTCACACTTTCGGGTTCCCGAATACATGACCAGCTCCACAAACCTTGAGGCCGTCTCGAGTCAGCTAACTTCGCTATGGTAGCTCAATGGGGTGGCCTCAAATATTTCTCAATCTGTGATCGCTTTGTCGTGGATCGCTCGTTGGTTTTGATTTGATTTTTCCGAGGCATATCGAGTGTGTGTTATTTGTGCACCTGCAGGTAAAACTTTCGAAAGTCGTGTCATAAGTTATGGACGACTTGGAGCATTTCTCGATCATAGACAAGAATAACTAAAGTACCGCTTAATTTGACTAAGGACCTGACTAGTAATTAGTGCAACACTCATGGAATGGTTAATAAAACTGCCAACGAATGGGGGGGGGTTGTTCGTCCGCTTCCTCGCCGGTAAGCGAGGAAGAGGATGGATCTGTTAAGATTACCTTTATTACTGTTATAATCATGTTATTAATTCACGGACATCCGCTCATCTCTGGTTAGGCGGATGGTTAGCAGTATCTATAGAATTGCTAGGGTTTATCTTTTGCTGTAATTGCGTCACCCTGTGTTGTGTCCCTTTAGAGGCATAAAGACTTGCCGAAAATTCTAGGGTCTCACACGATAAATTATTGGTTCAGATGAACAGGTACACTCGCAAGATGGATACTGGGTGGAAGAGACGGACGATGTGGGCAACAATCATTCGGTGTAGAGATTCCGGGAACGGGGATCCGTGAGCACTGTGGACGGGATCTGCTTATTTATGGGGCATCTTATGCCGATTTGCTTCTTATCCGTACTCGGATTTGGTCTTCCGCTTCCGCTTGATACTCTGTTGATTGATGTATGAGGAGATATCCTAAACTATTATATCTATCTAGGATATTTGGATCTTGCCGTATGCTATATATTTCCTTTCTTTTTAGATGGAATGGCTCTGATGTACTCTTGTATGGTGGCTTGCATACATACTCATTTGTGTATGTAGTTGATCCTTCATGCCGATTACGCCGCCCGTTCTTGTCCCGATGTTTAGAAATGGTTGGGACGGCCGAAAGGTCTACCTGTGAGTGGCATTTGGGCCCCACCGTACTATTTCAACCATTTCTGAGCATCCAGGCTTGTAACTAGGAGCGTAATTCACCGAGGTAGTTATAGCATGTGTGTTCTTTTCACATACCACATATGGATCCACCAGTGTCATTGCATGTGTGCTCTTTACATAATCCACCTATGGATCCACTAGTGTCATTTCATGTGTGTTCTTTTCACATACCACATATGGATCCACCAGTGTCATTGAAATGTGTGTTCTCTTCAGATACCAAACATGGATCCACCAGTGTCATTGCATGTGTGTTATTTTTACTAACAACAACTAGAGTCATTGCATGTGTGTTCTTTTCACATACCACATATGGATCCACCAGTGTCATTGCATGTGTGCTCTTTTCACAATCCACCTATGGATCCACCAGTGTCATTGCATGTGTGTTCTTTTTACTAACAACAACCAGAGTCATTGCATGTGTGTTCTTTTCACGTACCACATATGGATCCACCAGTGTCATTGAAATGTGTGTTCTCTTCAGAGACCACACATGGATCCACTAGTGTCATTGCATGTGTGTTCTTTTTACTAACAACAACTAGAGTCATTGCATGTGTGTTCTTTTCACATACCACAGATGGATCCACTAGTGTCATTACATGTGTGCTCTTTTCACAATCCAGCTATGGATCCACCAGTGTCATTGCATGTGTGTTCTTTTTACTAACAACAACCAGAGTCATTGCATGTGTGTTGTTTTCACATACCACATATGGATCCACCAGTGTCATTGAAATGTGTGTTCTCTTCAGAGACCACACATGGATCCACCAGTGTCATTGCACGTGTATTATTTTTACTAACAACGACTGAGTCATTGCATGTGTGTTCTTTTCACATACCACATATGGATCCACCAGTGTCATTGCATGTGTGCTCTTTTCATAATCCACCTATGGATCCACCAGAGTCATTTCATGTGTGTTCTTTTCACATACCACATATGGATCCACCAGTGTCATTGAAATGTGTGTTCTCTTCAGAGACCACACATGGATCCACCAGTGTCATTGCATGTCTGTTCTTTTTACTAACAACAACTGTAGTCATTGCATGTGTGTTCTCTTCAGAGACCACACATGGATCCACCAGTGTCATTGCATGTGTGTTCTTTTCACATACCACATATGGATCCACCAGTGTCATTGAAATGTGTGTTCTCTTCAGAGACCACACATGGATCCACCAGTGTCATTGCATGTGTGTTCTTTTTACTAACAACAACTGGAGTCATTGCATGTGTGTTCTTTTCACATACCACATATGGATCCACCAGTATCATTGCATGTGTGCCCTTTTCATAATCCACCTATGGATCCACCAGTGTCATTTCATGTGTGTTCTTTTCACATACCACATATGGATCCACCACTGTTATTGAAATGTGTGTTCTCTTCAGAGACCACACATGGATCCACCAGTGTCATTGCATGTGTGTTCTTTTTACTAACAACAACTGGAGTCATTGCATGTGTGTTCATTTCACATACCACATATGGATCCACCAGTGTCATTGCGTGTGTGCTCTTTTCACAATCCACCTATGGATCCACCAGTGTCATTGCATGTGTGTTCTTTTTACTAACAACCAGTGTCATTGCATGTGTGTTCTTTTTACATGCCACATATGGATCCACCAGTGTCATTCAAATGTGTGTTCTCTTCAGAGACCACACATGGATCCACTAGTGGCATTGCATGTGTGTTCTTTTTACTAACAACAACTAGAGTCATTGCATGTGTGTTGTTTTCACATACCACATATGGATCCACCAGAGTCATTGCATGTGTGCTCTTTTCACAATCCACCTATGGATCCACCAGTGTCATATCACGTGTGCTCTTTTTACTAACAACAACCACAGTCATTGCATGTGTGTTCTCTTCAGAGACCACACATGGATCCACCAGTGTCATTGCATGTGTGCCCTTTTCACAATCCACCTATGGATCCACCAGTGTCATTTCGTGTGTGTTCTTTTCACATACCACATATGGATCCACTAGTGTCATTGAAATGTGTGTTCTCTTCAGAGACCACACATGGATCCACCAGTGTCATTGCATGTGTGTTCTTTTTACTAACAACAACTAGAGTCATTTCATGTGTGTTCATTTCACATACCACATATGGATCCACCAGTGTCATTGCATGTGTGTTCTTTTTACTAACAACAACTGTAGTCATTTCATGTGTGTTATTTTCACATGCCACATATGGATCCACCAGTGTCATTGAAATGTGTGTTATCTTCAGAGACCACACATGGATCCACCAATGTCATTGCATGTGTGTTCTTTTTACTAATAAAAACCAAAGTCATTGAAATGTGTGTTCTCTCCATCAGTGTCATTGCATGTGTGTTCTTTTCACTAACAACAACCAGAGTCATTTCATGTGTGTTCTTTTCACATACCACATGTGGATCCACCAGTGTCATTGCATGTGTTCTTTTTACTAACAACAACTAGAGTCATTGCATGTGTGTTCTTTTCACATACCACAGATGGATCCACTAGTGTCATTGCATGTGTGCTCTTTTCACAATCCAGCTATGGATCCACCAGTGTCATTGCATGTGTGTTCTTTTTACTAACAACAACCAGAGTCATTGCATGTGTGTTGTTTTCACATACCACATATGGATCCACCAGTGTCATTGAAATGTGTGTTCTCTTCAGAGACCACACATGGATCCACCAGTGTCATTGCACGTGTATTATTTTTACTAACAACAACTGAGTCATTGCATGTGTGTTCTTTTCACATACCACATATGGATCCACCAGTGTCATTGCATGTGTGCTCTTTTCATAATCCACCTATGGATCCACCAGAGTCATTTCATGTGTGTTCTTTTCACATACCACATATGGATCCACCAGTGTCATTGAAATGTGTGTTCTCTTCAGAGACCACACATGGATCCACTAGTGTCATTACATGTCTGTTCTTTTTACTAACAACAACTGTAGTCATTGCATGTGTGTTCTCTTCAGAGACCACACATGGATCCACCAGTGTCATTGCATGTGTGTTCTTTTCACATACCACATATGGATCCACCAGTGTCATTGAAATGTGTGTTCTCTTCAGTGACCACACATGGATCCACCAGTGTCATTGCATGTATGTTCTTTTTACTAACAACAACTGGAGTCATTGCATGTGTGTTCTTTTCACATACCACATATGGATCCACCAGTATCATTGCATGTGTGCCCTTTTCATAATCCACCTATGGATCCACCAGTGTCATTTCATGTGTGTTCTTTTCACATACCACATATGGATCCACCACTGTTATTGAAATGTGTGTTCTCTTCAGAGACCACACATGGATCCACCAGTGTCATTGCATGTGTGTTCTTTTTACTAACAACAACTGGAGTCATTGCATGTGTGTTCATTTCACATACCACATATGGATCCACCAGTGTCATTGCGTGTGTGCTCTTTTCACAATCCACCTATGGATCCACCAGTGTCATTGCATGTGTGTTCTTTTTACTAACAACCAGTGTCATTGCATGTGTGTTCTTTTTACATGCCACATATGGATCCACCAGTGTCATTCAAATGTGTGTTCTCTTCAGAGACCACACATGGATCCACTAGTGGCATTGCATGTGTGTTCTTTTTACTAACAACAACTAGAGTCATTGCATGTGTGTTGTTTTCACATACCACATATGGATCCACCAGAGTCATTGCATGTGTGCTCTTTTCACAATCCACCTATGGATCCACCAGTGTCATATCACGTGTGCTCTTTTTACTAACAACAACCACAGTCATTGCATGTGTGTTCTCTTCAGAGACCACACATGGATCCACCAGTGTCATTGCATGTGTGCCCTTTTCACAATCCACCTATGGATCCACCAGTGTCATTTCGTGTGTGTTCTTTTCACATACCACATATGGATCCACTAGTGTCATTGCATGTGTGTTCTCTTCAGAGACCACACATGGATCCACCAGTGTCATTGCATGTGTGCCCTTTTCACAATCCACCTATGGATCCACCAGTGTCATTTAGTGTGTGTTCTTTTCACATACCACAAATGGATCAACTAGTGTCATTGAAATGTGTGTTCTCTTCAGAGACCACACATGGATCCACCAGTGTCATTGCATGTGTGTTCTTTTTACTAACAACAACTAGAGTCATTTCATGTGTGTTCATTTCACATACCACATATGGATCCACCAGTGTCATTGCATGTGTGTTCTTTTTACTAACAACAACTGTAGTCATTTCATGTGTGTTATTTTCACATGCCACATATGGATCCACCAGTGTCATTGAAATGTGTGTTATCTTCAGAGACCACACATGGATCCACCAATGTCATTGCATGTGTGTTCTTTTTACTAATAAAAACCAAAGTCATTGAAATGTGTGTTCTCTCCATCAGTGTCATTGCATGTGTGTTCTTTTCACTAACAACAACCAGAGTCATTTCATGTGTGTTCTTTTCACATACCACATGTGGATCCACCAGTGTCATTGCATGTGCTCTTTTTACTAACAACAACTTGAGTCATTTCATGTGTGTTCTTTTCACATACCACATATGGATCCACGAGTGTCATTGAAATGTGTGTTCTCTTCAGAGACCACACATGGATCCACCAGTGTCATTGCATGTGTGTTCTTTTTACTAACAACAACTGGAGTCATTGCATGTGTGTTCTTTTCACATACCACATATGGATTGTAGCATCCCAATTGTCTAACAATTGTAATGCTACTTGGTCTAGTAATATAATGGCTACTTCAAATATATAATTGTTGCATCATCATTATATCATGCTCATGTCATCATGCCACCTTGCATTTGAGCATCATATAAAACCCTTTTTGTTTTGGTTCTTATCTCATGTGCATTATTAATTGTATTTGCCTCTTGATATTGTATTTGGTTCTTGATATATTGTTTAATGCCCAAGTTGAGTTGGGGGCATATCTTTTATTAACTCCACCACCTTTTCTTTCACCACCTTATATTTCCACCATCCAACTAAATATGAGCTTTGCACTTTTATTTAAGTTTACCTCTAGCTCATGTGGGATGGGATGGATCCAATTCTTTTTCCACATGCTCTCATCTTAGCATCATGTTGTTTTCACATCATTGATATATGAGAGCCACATGGCCACCTTTGCATGCCTTGTGAGTGGAACCCTTTCTCCTAGCTTCCATATGGACTATTATGGGTTTATGCTCATGTTGGGATAATTTGGACACTATTAAGCATCTAGTGGTATATACACACTAGCAAGTCCCATTTTATTTCAAACATGGCCATCTCCAACTACTCCACATGGGGCATCCTTCATTCCTTTGCTTAGGCCTTACCCCACATTTTGGAATGCATAATAATAATGCCATGAAATAATATTGTTTTCACAAGAATCAACATGGCATTAAATATTTTGCATGGGCCATGCAAGTACCACCTTTTGCTTGTCATTTGGATTTTATTTGTTTTTGGAGTGGATCATCTCTCTCTATCTCTCTCTTTTGGCTTGGTCTAGTTGATCTTGTTAGAACCCCATCACCATATCCATCTATGCCATCTTCCCCTTTTTCTCTTTTTCCCTCTTTGGCTACCTTGCTTGAGCTTGGTTGATCATCCTTGATCTAGTCAAAAAGGACCCATCCATCTCTCTCTAAGCCCTAGACCATCACCTACCTCATTACTATCTACCCCACCCCTCTCTCCTAAACCCTAATCTATACCTAATCTTAACCAAACCCTAAGTACCCTCCCTCATCTCTCCTCTCCCTAGCCGAGCCACACCACCATGCCCTACCCTAGCTGGCCCCACCATGCCACCTAGCTACCCACCAAACCTAAACCCTAACCGAGCCTAGCTCCTACCCTAGCTCCAACCCGAGCTCCTCCCTCTCTCTTTTCTCTCTATGCCATAGGGCCCCCCAGCCCGAGCCTGTCCCTGCCTCCTTGCCCTCACGTCGACCCCACCTGGAAGCCTCCTCCCACCTGCCCTGCCTCTGTCCCAGCTCGAGCACGTGAGGTGGTAGGAGGAAAAAGGGCACCGAGGCCACCTTTTCCCCATCTACCGCTCCCCACGGCATCCTCCCTTCCTCTGCCTTATCTCCTTCCCCCCGACGCTCCTCTGCTCGCCCAGATCCACCCCAGAGTCTACCCCTCCTCCCCTCTCTCTCTACCGCCACCAGACCCCGACGCCAGCAGCCGCCGTCTACCCCTGCCCCTCATCGCTCCAGCCAGCGTGGTCGTCGTGGGAGTGGCCGAGGACGTTCCTCTGCTTCCCCGGCATCGTCCCGTATCCGCCGTCGAGGAGGAGAAGGACCAGCGCCGGAGTTCCCCGCCGAGGCCGACGCGAAACCCTAGTTCTGGCCCGCGAGCCACGTCGACGATCCCCTGCCTCCCAGCCCGATCCACCTACACCGACGCCCTCACGGTGAGCCCCTCCACCCCCCTGACACGCTCTGCCTCACTGCTGCCGTTGACCTGCGCCCGGACAATCCGACGAGCCTCGGTGCGCGGTGTCGCCTGGTCCTCTCCTCCTAAGGCCGCGAAAACCCTAGCTAGTCCTCGCCCCTCGCCCACCTCCCCCCGCGATAGCCCAACCGCCTCCGCGCCCGAGCCCTAGGTCACGAGATCGAAGCCCCATGCCGCGTCTGCCCTTGTCTTTTTCACGAGAGAGAGAAGAAAAATGTGTCGCGGACGTTTTGCGTAAAACCTCCTGCTTTGTTTTCCCCAACCCGCGCTCCTGCCGACCCCACCCGTCTGCCTCTGGGCGTTTTTATAAAAAGGCTCCCCTACTGCGTTTCTCAACCCACCGTCCACGGGTCGACGCGTCACCGCGTCCAACCATCTGGCGTGGGATCGCTTCAGCGTCGGGCTCATTGGTCATTGCGGCTCGTTTAGCTCATGATGAAAAGGTTTTCCGACGCTGCCCGCCGCAAGATCGGCCCCACCTGATGGCTGGGGTTAGCTGTTCCTGAGTACAAAAAGACCTTCTGATTTCTGGTTTAATTCAAATCTTTTCCAAATTAAATCAAATTCAAATTGAAATTTGTTTTAAAATATCTTTTAAAATATAAATCCAAATAATGCAAATAATATATGTTTTCAAATCAGAAAAATATGAGGAATTCAAATATGGCCTTCAAATAATATTTAGAACACTTTATTTTCCAAGTTAATTAAAATTACATTAAAATGCCCTTTTTCCTTAATTAATTAATAACTTTTGTTTTATAACTCCAAATTTAATAAATAATATGTCTAAAATGTTTAGCTCGACGAGACCTTTCTGTTTATGCATTCCATGGTTTGTTTTGAAGCATGCATCATATAAATATATTGTGGACAGCAACTTAATTGTGAATAAAATGTGGCCAAAACCCAATATAATGCTTTATTATTGTTTTTCCACACCTCACCCATGCCATGCTACCTGATCGCCATGCAAATTGTGCATCATTCATCATGGCATGATTATTTGCTTGTCACATTTTATTCATATGCTTGTGCACTTTATTTATATTGGCCCTTGTTTGTTTGGTTCTTCTTCGAATAGACGCTGAGCAGGGGATATACCAAGAGAACCAGGAGCACTACCCAGATCCATCCTTTGCTTCAACTGAGCTGCCAGGCAAGCACTACCACATGCTTGCATACATATAGTACCTATTGCCTCTTACTTATTCTTGCATCATTGAGTCGCGATTGCATTAAACTGAGTCCCAAGTATTGCATAGCCTTTACTTTTGAACCCCACCGAAGCCTGTTTACCTCCATCCCATGAGCCATTACTACAGGAGTTGTTTGAGCCATGCGAGTCGTAGAACAGCATGATTAGGGTATGTGAGTGTCTGATGGATAACGAGGTACCTAAACAACTTAACCTGAGTAGTAATGGGATAACTAATGAAAGTGGCATCGGTGAGCCATATTCGCTATTTGGTTTTTCAGGCTCACTTGTGTCTCGTAGGACCCCGAGTACTTGATTCCTGTTCCTTGAATATTCACGCTATCCACATCCGGGAGGCTTATGAACCCCCCTGAGCTAGAGCTTGATTCATTCTTATTTCTTGAGGGCCACA
Organism: Avena insularis; assembly: GCA_023614405.1. Classification (NCBI taxonomy): domain Eukaryota; kingdom Viridiplantae; phylum Streptophyta; class Magnoliopsida; order Poales; family Poaceae; genus Avena; species Avena insularis. Next base: position 714,119 of record JAJUPC010000153.1, read on the forward strand.
AACTAGTTTGAGGTTTTATTCACTATCCTGTACTTATGCCATGCTTACTGCTTTATTTAAAATTGTGCGAGGAGCACACTGTACTGTTTAGGAAAGCGGAGTGTTTTCGCGGTGTCGACAAGCCTAGTCACATTTTCGGGTTCCCAGCCGTTCACAGCCATTGGCGCAAACCTTGAGGCCGTCTCGGAGTCAGCTAACTTCGTTGCGGGTAGCTCAATGGGGTGGCCCCCTGAAATATTTCTGAATCCTGTGATCGCTTTGTTGTGACTGCCTCGTTGGGATTTGATTTGGTTTTTCCGAGGCATATCGAGTGTGTGTTGCTTTTTGTGCACCCTCAGGTAAAATTTCAAAGCCGTGTCCGCGGTTATGGACGACTTGGAGCACAGTTTCTCGATCATAGACAAGCATAACTAAAGTACCGCTTTTAATTTGACTAGACTAGGTATCTGACTAGTAAATAGTGCAACACTCACGGAATGGATAGTAAAACTGCCAACGGATGGGGGGGTTGTTCGTCCGCTTCCTCGCCGGTAAGCGAGGAGGAGGATGGATCTGTGGAGATTACCATTATAACTGTTATAATTGTTGTTATTAATTCACGGACATCCGTCTATCTCTGGTTAGGCGGATGGTTAGCGAGTATCTATAGAATTGCTAGGGTTTATCTTTTGCTGCAATTGCGTCACCCCAGGTTTTGTCCCCTTTAGAGGCATAAAGACTTGCTGAGTACCCCTAGGGTCTCACACGATAAATTATTGGTTCAGATGAACAGGTACACTCGCAAGATGGATACTGGGTGGAAGAGACGGACGATGTGGGCAACGATCATTCAGTGTAGAGATTCCGGGAATGGGGATCCGTGAGATCTGTGGGCGGGATCTGCTTATTTATGGGGCATCTTATGCCGATTTGCTTCTTATCCGTACTCGGATTTTGTCTTCCGCTTCCGCTTGATACTCTGTTGATTGATGTATGAGGAGATATCCTAAACTATTATATCTATCTAGGATATTTGGATCTTGCCGTATGCTATATTTCCTTTCTTTTTAGATGGAATGGCTCGATGTACTGTTGTATGGTGGCTTGCATACATACTCATTTGTGTATGTAGTTGATCCTTCGCGCCGACACGCCGCCCGTTCTTGTCCCGATGTCTAGAAATGGTTGGGACGGCCGAAAGGTCTACCTATGAGTGGCATTTGGGCCCCACCGTACTATTTCAACCATTTCTGAACATCCAAGCTTGTACTAGGAGCGTAATTCACCGAGGTAGTTACAATTGGTATCAGAGCCATCCCGCCCTTCAGGGTCTCAGCCAAATGGTCGTTGTCTGTCTAGCAAATATTTTGGTAGTTATGTATACTAGGGAAAAACAAAACGTGAGAGTAGGACTGCTTCCACTTTTCTTCTTACCCAACCACCACCCTTTTCTGGTAAGGAAGTGTAATGTTTTCAATCCTCTTCTCAAAATTCAAACTAGGATTCACGTGTTCTGGGTTTCCGTAGTACCATAGGTTGTGTATCTGTGTGTGTGTGAGTGTGTGTGTGTAATCCCTTGTCTATCTGTTGCATCCAAGTTGTTATCTTATCGGCCTTTTGGTTATCAACTGTTGGTACATTCCATACCGACAGGCTTTTGCAAACCGACGCGATCTATCTGATTCGTTGTATACCGACGCGATCTGTCTTACTCTTTGTTATCCAACATTATCTTGTTTGTGGTGTTCGTTTCCGTAGTTACCAATCTTTAGGTTATCGTGAGAAGAAGGGGTTGGGATATGTGTTTTACCTATTCATGTGCAGAGTAATGATTTGAGTGCGGGATGGAGTCGCGACCATACCACTACTCTTGTCATTCGATCTTGTATATTGAATTGGTAGAGTCACTAATCTTGATTCGTTAAGCGATTTTGCGCATCTATTGGTATTTTAATGCCGAAATTTGTGGAAATTTTTTCTTTGATATATTTGTGTACCACACTCCTTTTCAGTCGTGTGTGATATGCTTAATATCTTCTAGGTGCTTTGAACTTTGTTGATATTTTAATATCACCGTAGTAAATTGTATCCTTTAATCTTGAGTAATTCCATCTTGGTACTATTTTGGATTATTATTATTATTCTCCATCATAGTACTGACTTGTGTGTTATATCAATCACAGGATGGCACCACCACGCCGTTCTGAGGAGGACATTCAACCTGAACTGGGGGCAGCGTTGTCAAGCATCGCCAATGCCTTGGCAGCAATGCAGAACCAGCTTGCGTTCGAGGAAAGTGTCGAGGAATGAGTTTGTTCCGCTACCTCCACCTCCCAAGCGAGGGACATCAAAAGCTTCAAGTTCAACCTCGTCGGTTTGATGTTTCGATCAACCACTTGATGATGATTGGTTGCGTGAGATGTCAAGGTTGCGATATTCTGATGTTCTGAGCAAGAATGGGTAAAGTGTGCTACTCACCTTCAAGGGAGACGCAGCTCGGTGGGAGAATTACTCAAGGCAAACTGACCGGTTTTCAACCTACTTGGGAACAGTTCATGGAGCTTTCAAGGAGCGATTCATCGGAAATTGTCATGGAGAGGATGAAGGAAGTGTTTCTCAACCTCAAGCGTGGCAATGATAATGTCAATACCTACATCAGAACTTCATGAACCTTTCTCGTTATGGTGGCGATGAGATCTCCGATGACAAGAATAAGCAAAAGAGGTTCGTGCAAGGGCTCAATGCATCGATTAAGTATGCAATCACACATGCAAGGTGGCATCGTTTTCTGGAACTTCAGCATACAGCCCTGCAGGAAGAGGCAAGTAGGCAAGTGTTTGAGGAGTCAAAGAAACACAACCGTGATGCAGCAAGCTCTTCGGCTATGTCAGCTCCTTCTAAGCGTCGTGTCTGGGTTCCTAACACCCCACCGCCGCCTCCCGGCTCCACCAAGACCTTCAAGCTACGCGGCAAGGCCACCAAACTTCTCACCGCTGCTCCTGTGGGATACAACCACCACTACCTGAGCGCTCAAGTGAGTCCCTGCTACGCTTTCTCCACGCCCACAGTGCTTGTTACACTTGTGGAGACTCGGGCATCAAAGCTGAACTGTCTGTGAAGAACAAGGCTCTTCCTCCACCACCTCCAAGATCTGCGGCAAGCTCTCCTTTGGTTCGTGCACCACCACCTCGGGCTCTCAACATCAACACCAAGCCGGGTCTCATCGTTGCTCGTGCTAACTGTGTCAACGCCGCTCAAGCTGAGCATGCACCGAGTTGTGATGGGTATGCTTCCGTTAACTCAGTCCCTCGCACGAGTTTTGTTTGATTCGTGCATCGCATTCTTTTGTGTCAACCAAGTTTGCAGATGAGAATGGGTTAGCTATGGATCCTCTCCTTAAGCGGTTAATGGTCCTTTCTCCTGGAGCAACAATGGCAGCTTCTAAAATCAGCCATGGCAATCAAATTGAGATTGGTGGCTCTTCGTTCTCGGCTTCCTTAATTGTTCTGGGAATTTTTGACATTGATGTCATATTGGGCATGGATTGGTTGACAGCAAATGCAGCTGTGATTGATTGTGCTGAACGCTCGGTTTCTCTGAAGATTCCTGAAGGCCATATAGTCTATTCTCCAAGTCTGACTCCTGCTATCCAGCTTTTCTCTTTGGCGGCTCTGAATGTTGATGCTATGGAAGCTATTCAGAGTGTTCCGGTGGTCTGTGAGTTCCCAGATGTCTTTCCTGAAGAGTTGCCAGGTATGCCTCCGAATCGTGAGGTTGAGTTTGTTATTGAGCTTGAACCTGGTACCGCTCCTATCTCCAAGCGGCCTTATAAGATGGGTCCTGCTGAGTTGGCTGAACTCAAACGTCAGCTTGATGAACAAGAGAAGTTGGGTTTCATTTAGCATAGTACTTCATCTTGGGGTAGCCCAACCCTCTTTGTGAAGAAGCAAGATCAGACTGATAGACTTTGTGTTGACTATCGGGTTCTCAATGCTAAAACCATCAAGAATAAATATCCCCTTCCGCGGATTAATGATCTCTTTGATCAGCTAGCTGGAGCTATGGTATTCTCTAAGCTTGACTTGAGGAGTGGTTATCACCAAATCAAGATTCGCAAGGAAAATGTTCCGAAGACAGCTTTCACCACCCGCTATGGCCTGTATGAGTACACGGTCATGTCTTTCGGTCTCACCAACGCGCCTGCCACCTTCTCGAGGCTCATGAACTCGGTTTTCATGGAGTATCTTGATAAGTTCGTTGTGGTCTATCTGGATGACATCCTAGTCTATTCTAAGTCCCAGGAAGAGCATGAAGAACACCTTCGGTGTGTCCTAAACAAGCTTCGTGAGAACCGCCTGTATGCAAAGTTCTCCAAGTGTGAGTTTTGGCTGCCACAAGTAACCTATCTTGGTCACGTCATCTCCGCCAAGGGCATTGCAGTCAATCCGGAAACTGTGAAGACAATTGTTGAATGGCTTCCTCCTGTAAATGTCAAAGAAGTGCGGAGTTTCCTTGGTTTGGCTAGTTATTGCCGTCGCTTCGTTCAGAACTTTTCGAAGATAGCGAAGCCTCTTACCGATCTCCTTAAGAACGGCAAGAAATACCTTTGGACTCCTGCATGTCAAGCAAGCTTTGAGACACTCAAAGAGAAGCTCACTTCCACACCAGTCTTGGTTCCTCCGGATACATCCAAGCCGTTCCAGATCTTCTGTGACGCCTCTTTGCATGGATTGGGTGCGGTCCTTATGCAAGAAAAACAAGTTGTTGCTTATGCCTCTCGACAGTTGAAGACGCATGAGATCAGCTATCCTACACATGACCTCGAGCTCGCAGCAGTTGTCTTTGCTTTGAAAGTATGGAGGCACTACTTGCTTGGCAACCGTTGTGAGATCTTTTCTGATCACAAGAGTCTGAAGTATATCTTTACTCAGCCTGATCTCAACCTTAGGCAAAGGAGATGGATTGAAGCAATCAATGACTTCGATTTGACCATCAACTACACTCTGGGCAAAGCTAATGTTATGGCAGATGCTCTCAGCCGCAAAGCTTATGTCAACAACCTCATGATGGAAGAACAACAACCTCTCTTGTGCGAGGAATTCCGTCAGCTCAACCTGGAAATTGTGGAAAAAGGGTATCTCCAGAACCTTCTAGCAACACCTCTCTTAGAAGAAAAGGTTCGCTCTTCTCAGCTGGGTGATCCGCACACAAGGAAGATCATCTCCAGGATTCAGCTTCCGAAGTATGAGTCCTTCCACGTTGATGATCAAGGCACGCTTTTCTTTGAACACCGGATGTTTGTTCCGAACTACCCGGGTTTGAGAGAGCAAGTTCTCAAGGAGGCGCATGATTCTGTTCTTTCTATCCACCCTGGCAGCACAAAGATGTACATGGACTTGAAAACACAATATTGGTGGCCTGGTTTGAAAAGGTATTGTGCCAAGTATGTCTCGGAGTGTGATGTCTGCCGCCGAGTGAAAGCTGTCCATCAGAAACCTTCCGGTCTTCTACAGCCATTGAAACCCCCGGAGTGGAAATGGGAGAAAGTAGAGATGGACTTCATCACTGGTTTTCCGAGGTCACAGAAGGGCAACAATGCAATCTTTGTTGTCATTGACAGGCTTTCTAAAGTGGCTCACTTCTTCCCCGTCAAGGAAACCATTTCTGCAATTCAGTTGGCGGAGCTCTATATCAATGTAATTGTCTCTCTGTATGGGGTTCCGCTTGAGATCAGTTCAGACCGTGGAAGCATCTTCACTTCCATGTTCTGGGAGAGTTTCCAAAATGCTTTGGGAACAAAGTTGAACTTCAGCACAGCTTACCACCCTCAGTCGCAAGGACAAGTTGAAAGGATCAATCAGATTCTGGAGGATATGCTTCGCGCTTGCGTCATCTCTTTTGGCATGAAGTGGGAAGAATGTCTTCCTTATGCTGAGTTCTCTTACAACAACAGCTTCCAGAAAAGTCTAAAGATGGCACCATTTGAGGCTCTCTATGGTCGCAAATGCAGAACTCCGATTGGTTGGTCGGGTGCAGGAGAAAGGATCTTGTTTGGCCCTGACATTGTGACTCAAGCGGAGGAGAAGGTTCACATCATTCTTGAAAATCTGAGGATTGCTCAAAGTCGCCAGAAGAGCAATTATGACAGGAAGCACACGGACATGGAATATGTCCCTGGTGATCTCGTTTACCTTCGTGTCACTCCCATGAGAGGCACGCACCGCTTTGGTATCAAAGGAAAGCTGGCTCCTAGATACATCGGTCCTTTCAAAGTTCGTGGAAGAAGAGGAGAAGTTGCTTATGCTCTTGAGCTTCCGGAAAAACTCAAAGTCCATGATGTTTTCCACATCTCTCAGCTAAAGAAGTGCTTCAAGGATCCCGGCAGGACCGTGGACCATGAGCTTATCAATCTCCAAGAAGACCTGTCTTATCAAGAACACCCCACAAAAATCCTTGAAGTCGCAGAAAGAAGGACTCGCAACAAGTCCATCAAGTTCTGCAAGGTGCAGTGGTCGCACCATTCCGTTGATGAAGCCACATGGGAACGTGAAGATGAGCTCCGTGCCAAGTATCCTACCCTCTTTGTGTCTTCTCCTTCATCCTAGAATCTCGGGGCGAGATTCCTGTTTAGTGGGGGAGAGTTGTAGCATCCCAATTGTCTAACAATTGTAATGCTACTTGGTCTAGTAATATAATGGCTACTTCAAATATATAATTGTTGCATCATCATTATATCATGCTCATGTCATCATGCCACCTTGCATTTGAGCATCATTAAAACCCTTTTTGTTTTGGTTCTTATCTCATGTGCATTATTAATTGTATTTGCCTCTTGATATTGTATTTGGTTCTTGATATATTGTTTAATGCCCAAGTTGAGTTGGGGGCATATCTTTTATTAACTCCACCACCTTTTCTTTCACCACCTTATATTTCCACCATCCAACTAAATATGAGCTTTGCACTTTTATTTAAGTTTACCTCTAGCTCATGTGGGATGGGATGGATCCAATTCTTTTTCCACATGCTCTCATCTTAGCATCATGTTGTTTTCACATCATTGATATATGAGAGCCACATGGCCACCTTTGCATGCCTTGTGAGTGGAACCCTTTCTCCTAGCTTCCATATGGACTATTATGGGTTTATGCTCATGTTGGGATAATTTGGGCACTATTAAGCATCTAGTGGTATATACACACTAGCAAGTCCCATTTTATTTCAAACATGGCCATCTCCAACTACTCCACATGGGGCATCCTTCATTCCTTTGCTTAGGCCTTACCCCACATTTTGGAATGCATAATAATAATGCCATGAAATAATATTGTTTTCACAAGAATCAACATGGCATTAAATATTTTGCATGGGCCATGCAAGTACCACCTTTTGCTTGTCATTTGGATTTTATTTGTTTTTGGAGTGGATCATCTATCTCTCTCTATCTCTCTCTTTTGGCTTGGTCTAGTTGATCTTGTTAGAACCCCATCACCATATCCATCTATGCCATCTTCCCCTTTTTCTCTTTTTCCCTCTTTGGCTACCTTGCTTGAGCTTGGTTGATCATCCTTGATCTAGTCAAAAGGACCCATCCATCTCTCTAAGCCCTAGACCATCACCTACCTCATTACTATCTACCCCACCCCACTATCCAAAACCCAAATCTAAACCAAATCATAACCAAACCCAAAGTTCCCTACCTCATCTCTCCTCTCCCTAGCCGAGCCACACCACCATGCCCTACCCTAGCTGGCCCCACCATGCCACCTAGCTACCCACCAAACCTAAACCCTAACCGAGCCTAGCTCCTACCCTAGCTCCAACCCGAGCTCCTCCCTCTCTCTTTTCTCTCTATGCCATAGGGCCCCCCAGCCCGAGCCTGTCCCTGCCTCCTTGCCCTCACATCGACCCCACCTGGAAGCCTCCTCCCACCTGCCCTGCCTGTCGCTCGAGCACGTGAGGTGGTAGGAGGAAAAAGGGCACCGAGGCCACCTTTTCCCCATCTACCGCTCCCCACGGCATCCTCCCTTCCTCTGCCTTATCTCCTTCCCCCCGATGCTCCTCTGCTCGCCCAGATCCACCCAGAGTCTACCCCTCCTCCCCTCTCTCTCTACCGCCACCAGACCCCGACGCCAAAGAGCCCGCTGCCCCTCGCCTCATCCAGCCAGCGTGGTCGCAGTGGGAGGAGTGGACGTTCCTCTGCTTCCCCGGCATCGTCCCGTATCCGCCGTCGAGGAGGAGAAGGACCAGCGCCGGAGTTCCCCGCCGAGGCAGACGCGAAACCCTAGTTCCGGCCCGCGAGCCACGTCGACGATCCCCTGCCTTCCAGCCCGATCCACCTACACCGACGCCCTCACGGTGAGCCCCTCCACCCCCCTGACACACTCCGCCATTGCCGTGCTGTCAGACGCCAGACAATCCGACGAGCGCCTGCGTCTGCCAAGGCTCGGTCCTCCTCGGCAGAAGGCCGCAGAAACCCTAGCTAGTCTCGCCCACCTCACCTCAGATAGCCCAAGCCAGTGGCCACCGCCTCCGCGCCCGAGCCCTAGGTCACGAGATCGAAGCCCCGTGCCGCGCGTGCTGCCACTGTCTTTTTCGTCAGAGAGAGAGGAAGAAAAACAGTGTCACGGCAATGTTTTGCAGAAAACCCCCTCCCGTTTTGTTTTCCCCAACCCGCGCTCCTGCCGACCCCACCCGTCTGCCTCTGGGCGGTTTTATAAAAAGGCTCCCCTACTTTGCGTTTCTCAACCCGCCGTCCCTGGGGTAGACGCGTGTCACCGACAAGGTCCAACCATCAAGCGCGTGGCCACGCCGCGTCAGGCTGGTCATTGTCGCGCTCGTTTAGCTCATGATGAAAAGGTTTTCCGACGCTGCCGTCGCCAAGACTGGCCCCACCGTCGATGGCTGGGGTTAGCTGTTCCTGAGTACAAAAAGACCTTCTGATTTCTGGTTTAATTCAAATCTTTTCCAAATTAAATCAAATTCAAATTGAAATCTGTTTTAAAATATCTTTTAAAATATAAATCCAAATAATGCAAATAATATATGTTTTCAAATCAGAAAAATATGAGGAATTCAAATATGTCCTTCAAATAATATTTAGAACACTTTATTTTCGAAGTTAATTAAAATTACATTAAAATGCCCTTTTTCCTTAATTAATTAATAACTTTTGTTTTATAACTCCAAATTTAATAAATAATATGTCTAAAATGTTTAGCTCGACGAGACCTTTATGTTTATGCATTCCATGGTTTGTTTTGAAGCATGCATCATATAAATATATTGTGGACAGCAACTTAATTGTGAATAAAATGTGGCCAAAACCCAATATAATGCTTTATTATTGTTTTTCCACACCTCACCCATGCCATGCTACCTGATCGCCATGCAAATTGTGCATCATTCATCATGGCATGATTGTTTGCTTGTCACATTTTATTCATATGCGTGTGCACTTTATTTATGTTGGCCCTTGTTTGTTTGGTTCTTCTTCGAATAGACGCTGAGCAGGGGATATACCAAGAGAACTAGGAGCACTACCCAGATCCATCCTTTGCTTCAACTGAGCTGCCAGGCAAGCACTACCACATGCTTGCATACAGATAGTACCTATTGCCTCTTACTTATTCTTGCATCATTGAGTCGCGATTGCATTAAACTGAATCCCAAGTATTGCATAGCCTTTACTTTTGAACCCCACCGAAGCCTGTTTACCTCCATCCCATGAGCCATTACTACAGGAGTTGTTTGAGCCATGCGAGTCGTAGAACAACATGAGTAGGGTATGTGAGTGTCTGATGGATAACGAGGTACCTAAACAACTTAACCTGAGTAGTAATGGGATAACTAATGAAAATGGCATCGGTGAGCCATATTCGCTATTTGGTTTTTCAGGCTCACTTGTGTCCCGTAGGACCTCGAGTACTTGATTCCTGTTCCTTGAATATTCGCGCTATCCACATCCGGGAGGCTTATGAACCCCCCTGAGCCAGAGCTTGATTCATTCTTATTTCTTGAGGGCCACAAACTAGTTTGAGGTTTTATTTACTATCCTGTACTTATGCCATGCTTACTGCTTTATTTAAAATTGTGCGAGGAGCACACTTTATCGCTTAGGAAAGCGGAGTGTTTTCGGTGTCGACAAGCCCAGTCACATTTTCGGTTCCCATCGTTCACGCCATTGGCGCAAACCTTGAGGCCGTCTGAGTCATTAACTTCGCTATGGTAGCTCAATGGGGTGGCCTGAAATATTTCTGAATCTGTGATCGCTTTGTCGTGATCGCCTCGTTGGGATTTGATTTGGTTTTTCCGAGGCATATCGAGTGTGTGTTGCTATTTGTGCACCCTCAGGTAAAACTTCAAAGTCGTATTCGGTTATGGACGACTTGGAGCACAGTTTCTCGATCATAGACAAGCATAACTAAAGTACCGCTTTTAATTTGACTAGACTAGGTATCCGACTAGTAAATAGTGCAACACTCATGTAATCGATAATAAACCGCCAACGGATGGGGGTTGTTCGTTCGCTTCCTCGCCGGTAAGCGAGGAGGAGGATGGATCTGTGGAGATTACCATTATAACCGTATAATGTTGTTATTAATTCACGGACATCCGCTCTATCTCGGTTAGGCGGATGGTTAGCAGTATCTATAGAATTGCTAGGTTTATCTTTTGCTGCAATTGCGTCACCCCGTGTTTTGTCCCTTTAGAGGCATAAAGACTTGCCGAGTACCCTAGGGTCTCACACGATAAATTATTGGTTCGTATGAACAGTACACTCGCAAGATGGATACCGGGTGGAAGAGAGACGATGTGGGCAACGATCATTCGTGTAGAGATTCCAGAACGGGATCCATGAGATCTGTAAAGGGATCTGCTTATTTATGGGGCATCTTATGCCGATTTGCTTCTTATCCGTACTCGGATTTTGTCTTCCGCTTCGCTGATACTGTTGATTGATGTATGAGGAGATATCCTAAACTATTATATCTATCTAGGATATTTGGATCTTGCCGTATGGCGTTGCTATATTTCCTTTCTTTTTCGATGGAATGGCTCTGATGTACTGTTGTATGGTGGCTTGCATACATACTCATTTGTGTATGTAGTTGATCCCTTCGCCTGCCGATTACGCCGCCCGTTCTTGTCCTGATGTCTGGAAATGGTTGGGACGGCCGAAAGGTCTACCTGTGAGTGGCATTTGGGCCCCACCGTACTATTTCAACCATTTCTGAACATCCAGGCTTGTACTAGGAGCGTAATTCACCGAGGTAGTTACATGGATCCACCAGTGTCATTGCATGTGTGCTCTTTACATAATCCACCTATGGATCCACTAGTGTCATTTCATGTGTGTTCTTTTCACATACCACATATGGATCCACCAGTGTCATTGAAATGTGTGTTCTCTTCAGAGACCAAACATGGATCCACCAGTGTCATTGCATGTGTGTTATTTTTACTATCAACAACAGGAGTCATTGCATGTGTTTTTTTTTCACATACCACATATGGATCCACAAGTGTCATTTCATGTGTGCTCTTTTCACAATCCACCTATGGATCCACCAGTGTCATTGCATGTGTGTTCTTTTTACTAACAACAACCAGAGTCATTGCATGTGTGTTCTTTTCACGTACCACATATGGATCCACCAGTGTCATTGAAATGTGTGTTCTCTTCAGAGACCACACATGGATCCACTAGTGTCATTGCATGTGTGTTCTTTTTACTAACAACAACAAGAGTCATTGCATGTGTGTTCTTTTCACATACCACAGATGGATCCACTAGTGTCATTGCATGTGTGCTCTTTTCACAATCCAGCTATGGATCCACCAGTGTCATTGCATGTGTGTTCTTTTTACTAACAACAACCAGAGTCATTGCATGTGTGTTGTTTTCACATACCACATATGGATCCACTAGTGTCATTGAAATGTGTGTTCTCTTCAGAGACCACACATGGATCCACCAGTGTCATTGCACGTGTATTATTTTTACTAACAACGACTGAGTCATTGCATGTGTGTTCTTTTCACATACCACATATGGATCCACCAGTGTCATTGCATGTGTGCTCTTTTCATAATCCACCTATGGATCCACCAGAGTCATTTCATGTGTGTTCTTTTCACATACCACATATGGATCCACCAGTGTCATTGAAATGTGTGTTCTCTTCAGAGACCACACATAGATCCACCAGTGTCATTGCATCTGTGTTCTTTTTACTAACAACAACTGTAGTCATTGCATGTGTGTTCTCTTCAGAGACCACACATGGATCCACCAGTGTCATTGCATGTGTGTTCTTTTCACATACCACATATGGATCCACCAGTGTCATTGAAATGTGTGTTCTCTTCACTGACCACACATGGATCCACCAGTGTCATTGCATGTGTGTTCTTTTTACTAACAACAACTGGAGTCATTGCATGTGTGTTCTTTTCACATACCACATATGGATCCACCAGTATCATTGCATGTGTGCCCTTTTCATAATCCACCTATGGATCCACCAGTGTCATTTCATGTGTGTTCTTTTCACATACCACATATGGATCCACCACTGTTATTGAAATGTGTGTTCTCTTCAGAGACCACACATGGATCCACCAGTGTCATTGCAAGTGTGTTCTTTTTACTAAGAACAACTGGAGTCATTGCATGTGTGTTCATTTCACATACCACATATGGATCCACCAGTGTCATTGCATGTGTGCTCTTTTCACAATCCACCTATGGATCCACCAGTGTCATTGCATGTGTGTTCTTTTTACTAACAACCAGAGTCATTGCATGTGTGTTCTTTTTACATGCCACATATGGATCCACCAGTGTCATTCAAATGTGTGTTCTCTTCAGAGACCACACATGGATCCACTAGTGGCATTGCATGTGTGTTCTTTTTACTAACAACAACTAGAGTCATTGCATGTGTGTTGTTTTCACATACCACATATGGATCCACCAGTGTCATTGCATGTGTGCTCTTGTCACAATCCACCTATGGATCTACCAGTGTCATATCACGTGTACTCTTTTTACTAACAACAACCAGAGTCATTGCATGTGTGTTCTCTTCAGAGACCACACATGGATCCACCAGTGTCATTGCATGTGTGCCCTTTTCACAATCCACCTATGGATCCACCAGTGTCATTTCATGTGTGTTCTTTTCACATACCACATATGGATCCACTAGTGTCATTGAAATGTGTGTTCTCTTCAGAGACCACACATGGATCCACCAGTGTCATTGCATGTGTGTTCTTTTTACTAACAACAACTAGAGTCATTTCATGTGTGTTCATTTCACATACCACATATGGATCCACCAGTGTCATTGCATGTGTGTTCTTTTTACTAACAACAACCAGAGTCATTTCATGTGTGTTCTTTTCACATACCACATATGGATCCACCAGTGTCATTGAAATGTGTGTTATCTTCAGAGACCACACATGGATCCACCAGTGTCATTGCATGTGTGTTCTTTTTACTAATAAAAACCAGAGTCATTGAAATGTGTGTTCTCTCCATCAGTGTCATTGCATGTTTGTTCTTTTCACTAACAACAACCAGAGTCATTTCATGTGTGTTCTTTTCACATACCACATGTGGATCCACCAGTGTCATTGCATGTGCTCTTTTTACTAACAACAACTTGAGTCATTTCATGTGTGTTCTTTTCACATACCACATATGGATCCACGAGTGTCATTGAAATGTGTGTTCTCTTCAGAGACCACACATGGATCCACCAGTGTCATTGCATGTGTGTTCTTTTTACTAACAACAACTGGAGTCATTGCATGTGTGTTCTTTTCACATACCACATATGGATCCACCAGTGTCATTGCATGTGTGCTCTTTACATAATCCACCTATGGATCCACTAGTGTCATTTCATGTGTGTTCTTTTCACATACCACATATGGATCCACCAGTGTCATTGAAATGTGTGTTCTCTTCAAAGACCAAACATGGATCCACCAGTGTCATTGCATGTGTGTTATTTTTACTAACAACAACTGGAGTCATTGCATGTGTGTTCTTTTCACATACCACATATGGATCCACCAGTGTCATTGCATGTGTGCTCTTTTCACAATCCACCTATGGATCCACCAGTGTCATTGCATGTGTGTTCTTTTTACTAACAACAACCAGAGTCATTGCATGTGTGTTCTTTTCACGTACCACATATGGATCCACCAGTGTCATTGAAATGTGTGTTCTCTTCAGACCACATGGATCCACTAGTGTCATTGCATGTGTGTTCTTTTTACTAACAACAACTAGAGTCATTGCATGTGTGTTCTTTTCACATACCACAGATGGATCCACTAGTGTCATTGCATGTGTGCTCTTTTCACAATCTAGCTATGGATCCACCAGTGTCATTGCATGTGTGTTCTTTTTACTAACAACAACCAGAGTCATTGCATGTGTGTTGTTTTCACATACCACATATGGATCCACCAGTGTCATTGAAATGTGTGTTCTCTTCAGAGACCACACATGGATCCACCAGTGTCATTGCACGTGTATTATTTTTACTAACAACAACTGAGTCATTGCATGTGTGTTCTTTTCACATACCACATATGGATCCACCAGTGTCATTGCATGTGTGCTCTTTTCATAATCCACCTATGGATCCATGTAAGATCCCTCCTTTGTAAAGGAAAAGATCCCTGTGATTGCAATGCTAGTCCCTGGATCATTGCTAGCATCCACAGTTTAAGATGAAGTACACAGATACAAAGGTCGTTTATTACAGTCATTCCAGAGATAAAACATAGTCTTTTACAACTCATGGCCAAAGGCCTAGTACAAGAGTTTATGGAATAAGTAAATAAACATAAGTCTTCATCTTCATGTGCCACAGGCAAGCATGTTGAGTGTAGACTCATGACACCTAATCATCATCAGAGTAACCTGCAACATCATAAGTTACAGCCACAAGGGTCAATACTTTGGAATAGTATTGGCAAGTGATACCTTAGTATATAATTAAGTGGACTATAATACTATATGCTTTTGGCTGGTGGAGCTTAGGCTTGCATTGCTCAAAATAGATTTTTCCTTAACTTTTGAAAATACTAAGTTTTTGTTTGGTAAAAACTTTCCAAGACATCTTCCAATCCAAGACCAAGATCCACTCAGGCATCTACTAATCAAGGACCGAAGATTTACTTGGCCGAAACACCCAAGGCATCTATCAAACAAAGTCTCTAGATCCACTCATGGCATCTAGCAATCAATGACTGAAGATCCTTTTATCCCTTTGTTCACCCACAAGTTTTATTTAGAAATTGGAGTGATGAGATTCTTGAAGTTTTCATGTCTTGATGCTCAAATTGTCCTTTACCAGGGACATGGCTAAGTACTTAGGTTTTACACTGCAGAGGTGGTGCACTTTCCCACAAGTCTTGGTTTCCCAAGAATGATCCTTCAAGAGCCTTTCCTTAGTCAAATGGACGCGCTCCAACCTATCAACCCATCTACCACCCACTGTCCAAGAGACTAAGTTCCAGCATCCTAAGATCATGGCAGAGCCCATAATGCCAAGTGGTTGCACTTGAAGCTTCTCAACATTAGACATCTCAAATCCCTTTGTTTCCTGGGTGGCCATCCACAAGTGAGATACACAAGCCAAGTCCATGGCCTTGTGAACCACTCAACATAAGCCATTCCTTCCATTCCACCCAGGTGGTTCATTTAACTTAGTTGTTTTATTTTACAAAAACATAAGTCCTTAGACTTAGAAATTTTTCCATAGTGAATATATAAACCACCCTTGTTTTCTAGTAGCTAGGCTAAGCATGATAGTAATAGGAATCTTGACTTAGGTAATTTTCACTAAGGTTTTACCTAATAGGTTTTCCCAAAGCATAGCTTGTACTTAGCAAAAATCCATGCAAGTCCTATACTTAGAAAAATAATACTAATGCATATATAAAATATAGGAATGGAATATTCATGATGATATCACTTGCCTTGGTAGTGTGGAGAGTAGCACTCGTCACAATCACAATCACTAGCAAAATCTACACACAAAGTTGTAGCACACAATTACACACAAATATATACAAACAAGAAATAGTATGAATGCATGCATGCATGAATCTACCAAGTGATGATTTTTGAAAACTCAACCAAGCAAGTGCATGAATACAGAAACTTAAACAAGTCACAAAATAGCCAAGACAACTTAAATAACCCTAAAACAAAATACTAAACTAAATCTATACTCAAAAAGGCCTCAAACAAGTTTCTGTAATTTAAGCCACACTAATGGTTACTATTTGCTAAACAAAAGGATAGGCAGAAAGGTCTTGTTTTTCTGAATCCAACGGTATAAAGTTTGCAAAATTCTAACGTGGAATTCAAAATATATTGGCATTTGAAATCTGGATCAAAATCTGTTTTTAAATCCTATTTCCAGATCTTAACCTAGCCACGCGTCATGTTCTTATTCGCCCGTACCGGTTCGTCTGGATCGAGCGATACAGACCGCTGGATCTAAAGGGGCAGGTGCGGCTCAGATCGCTGCATCGCCGGGTTAAGTGGATCTATCCTAGAGCTACGATGCAGATCTAACGATCGCTACTTCTCGCCAAGAATCGGCGGCGGAGCGGCGGCACCGGGCGTGAACTGTCGATGACGTTGCCGACGATACAGGAGGTAAGTGAGATCGAGGAGTAGCTCACCAGGCTCGGAGGTCACGCGAAGCTCGCCGTGCTTGCGGTTGGTCAAGGGGCGCCGGGCTGTCCTAGATTGCTCACGGAGTTGCCGTGGGTGGCGGTTGCGTCGGGTGGTCGTCGTGGACGCCGCCGTGAATCACCCCGGCAAGGCGAGGACGGTTAGATTCGCAGAATCGAGATGTAGCTATGTGCGTGAACTAGAAAGCGCGGGGCGGTCTGGACTTACCACTAGAGTTCGCCGGAGTTCGTGCAGACGTCGGTGGCGACTAGTCGATGGCGTTGCCGGAGCTACGGTCCATGCGAAAGCAAACGAAATGTGTTAAAAGAAGCGCAGAGATTCACTGAATCAGTTTGCAAGAACGAGAGGCAGAGGGGAGCTCTGGACTCACCGGAATTCGCCGGGTCGCCGGAGACGCGGGGTTTCAGAGAGCAATACACGCAGCCTGGTGGCGCTCTGGGTTCGGGGTTTGAGTGAGAAGAGTGAGGAGACAGAGGGGGTTCTTATAGCCTGGTCACGAGCGAGAATTACTCGGCCAATAAATCGAATTGACGTCGCGAATTAAACACAGAAACGCCCGCGTTGATTTGGGGATGAACGGGTCGTGCGGGTGGAGACGACGGTGACGTGGAGAAGGCCCGCCTGCTGGCCGAGGAGCTGGAGTGCAGTGGGGTCGGGCCACGGTTCTGCTCATGGGCTCAAGGTGTGAGAAGGAAAAGGAGGTCCCCGGGTGGGCTTGCTGGGCTTCATCCGCTGCTGGGCCAGATTCTGGCCGCGCGGCCTTTTTCTTTTGTTTAAGCTTTTTCTTTTTCTAATTCCATTTTCTGAATAGAATTTGATATGAATTCAAATCCTTTTGAATTCAAACTTCTTTGGGGATTTTTGCAGGGTTCTGTGGGTTCACAAACAATCAATAACCTAGTGGTTACCTTGCAAAGGCTTGGTCAAGCTTGGGTTTCAAATAAATGAGATTTGCTCTAGTTGCAAATATTTGGAAAAGGGTTTAGAAAATATTTCTAAATTTGGAATCTTGGGTTTAAATGCTACTTCTAATCTTTCCAACCATGGAGGCAAGCAAACAAGTTCATAGACAATCAAATCTCAAAGGGTGATGGCCAATTGAGATAAATTGCCCACATGAAATCATAGCCAAAGTTTGTGTTTCTAAATGATTTTGAGAAAAACCCTAAATGGATGAATGATGCAAAGATGATATGAATGAGTTTTGAAACATGATTTTTAGGGATGTTACAATCTAACCCCCTTAAGATGAATCTCGCCCTCGAGATTCGGATTGGCTAGCAAAATAGGTGTGGGTGGTCTTTCCGAAGATCATCTTCTCTTTCCCATGTTGCTTCTTCTTCGGAATGATGATTCCATTGTACTTTGCAAAACTTGATAGTCTTTGTCCTCGTGACTCTTTCTGTGGTCTCAAGTATCTTGACAGGCTTTTCTTCATAGGTGAGATCACTTTCTAGTTGAACTTCTTCCAAAGATATGGTATCTTTCAAAGATGTTTCTTCCATTTCTGGGTGACATTTCTTAAGTTGGCTTACATGAAAAACATTATGGACTGCTGATAGAGATGCTGGCAATTCAATTTCATATGCAACTTCTCCCTTGCGACTTAGAATGTTAAATGGTCCAACATATCTTGGTGCCAACTTTCCTTTGACTCCAAATCTTTTCACCTCAAGTGGTGATACTCTAAGATAAGCTTTATCCCCAACTTCGTAGGTGATTTCCCTACGCTTAACATCTGCGTAGCTTTTCTGTCGAGACTGTGCTATCTTCAATCTGTCTCTAACCAATTTGACCTTTTGTTCGGCGACTTTGATAAGATCTGATCCAAACAAACTTCTTTCTCCCACACCATTCCATAGCAATGGGGTGGTACACTTTCTTCCGTATAGAAACTCAAATGGTGCCATCCCAATACTAGTTTGGTGACTGTTGTTGTAAGAGAACTCATGTAAGGCGACTTTCACCCCAACTTGCTCCATAGTCTAGGGCACATGCCCTCAACATGTCTTCAAGAATTTTATTAGTCCTTTCTGCTTGTCCATCGGGCCAGGATGAAAAGCAAGGTGAATTCCAATCTCGTCCCTAAAGATTCATGAAGTTGTCTCCAAAAGTGAGAAGTGAACTGAGTTCCTCTATCGCACACAATACTCTTAGGTACACCGTGAAGGCATACAATTCGCTCATGTAGATTTTGGCTAACTTGGCACTAGTATAAGTTGTCTTTACGGGTATAAAATGAGCCACTTTAGTTAGGCGATCTACTACTACCCATATGGAATCATACCTGACCTGGTCCTTGGTAATCCAAAGAATGAAATCCATACCGATATTTTCCCACTTCCACTCGTGAATAGGCATTGGTTGAAGCAAACTTGCTGGTTTCGATGCTCCTTTCACTCTACTACACACATCACACAAAGCAATGTGTTCGGCGATGTCCCTTTAAGATTGTTCCACCAAAATCTTTCTTTCATGTCCATGTACATTTTGGTGTTTCCCGTGAATAGAATACGGAGAGTTATGGGCTTCTTGTAGAATCAGTTTCCGGATCTTGTGGAACACAAATACGCTTCCTGCCATAAAGTACCTTGTTCGTCCATATGGAAACTTTTGGCTTTCCTTGGCTAATCTTTTCCTTAATCTCTTCGATTTCTTTATCCGCCTTTTGAGCTTCTTTAATCTCATCCAACAGTGGGTTGAACATCCAAAGACATGAGATGTCCTTCGCACAATCTCCAACCTGAGTTCCTTGAATTGCTTACACAAGTCATCCGCAATTCACCTTTGGTAAGACCATTTACAAACGCTTACGACTTAGAGCATCTGCTACTACATTTGCTTTACCGGGGTGGTATTGCAAACTCAAGTCGTAATCCTTGATAAGTTCTAGCCATCTTCTTTGTCTCATATTGATCTCCTTCTGGGTGAAGATATATTTCAAGCTCTTATGGTCGGTGAACACTTCACAACGTTTCCCCAAAAGGTAGTGTCTCCATGTTTTGAGTGCATGGACAATGCTAACTCTAAATCATGAGTAGGATAATTTACTTCATGAGTTTTGAGTTGTCTCGAGGCATAAGCCACAACTTTTCCGCCTTGCATAAGTACGGCTCCTAATCCTTGATGAGAAGCATCACAATATACTTGGAAATCCTTTTCCAAATCTGGTAGGCACAGTACTGGTGCTGATACAAGTCTCTTCTTTAATTCTTGAAAGCTGAGTTCACATCCTTCCGACCAAGCAAATTTCTTATCTTTCTTTAACAATTCTGTCATTGGTTTAGCAACCTTAGAAATTTTTTCAATGAATCTTCTGTAGTAACCTGCTAAACCAAGGAAACTACGAACCTCTTTTACATTCTTATGAGATTCCCATTCTGTCACAGCTGAAACTTTAGCAGGGTCAACTACTACACCATCCTTTGTCATAACGTGACCAAGAAATCCAACTTCCTCTAACCAAAACTCACACTTGCTGAATTTGGCATAAAGCTTATGTTCCCTTAGTTTCTCAAGTATCAAGCGTAGATGTCTTTCATGCTCTTCCTTGCTCTTGGAGTAGACTAAGATGTCATCGATGAAAACGACAACGAACTTGTCGAGAAATTCCATGAACACTTTATTCATCATATTCATGAAGTATGCTGGAGCGTTGGTTAATCCAAAAGGCATCACAGTGTACTCATACAATCCATACCTCGTGGTGAAGGCTGTTTTAGGTATGTCTTGCTCTCTTATCTTGAGTTGAAAATAGCCTGACCGAAGATCAATCTTCGAGAACACACAAGCTCCTTCTAGCTGATCAAACAAGTCATTGATTCTTGGCAAAGGATATTTGTTCTTGATGGTTACCTCGTTGAGAGAACGGTAATCTATGCATAATCTTTGAGTTTTGTCTCTTTTCATTTAACAAAACCGAGCTCCCAAGATGAAGAACTTGGCTGGATGAATCCTTTCTGCAATTGTTCTCCAAGTTGTTTCTTGAGTTCTTTAAGTTCGCAACCGACATTTTATAAGGCCTTTTGCCCTTGGTCCGTAACCTGGTACCAAATCTATTATAAACTCCACATCTCTATCCGTGGCATTCTGTAATTCTTCCGAACACATCCGGATACTCACACACAATTGGCACAATCGTCCATGCTAACCCCTTAAGAGAATTTAGCTTGCTTCCTTTAGATTTAAAGTTGGACTTGAATACTATCCTCTTACTTTCAGGGTTGTGAGTGAAATTGTACGATTTGCACAATCTAGTACTCCTCATATTTAGCCATCCAATCCATTCCCAAAATTACATCCAATCCTTGGGAATTTAGGATTATTAGGTTTATCGAAACTTATGTTTTCCAATCTCTATGGCTAGATCCCATCCAAGACTCACTATCATATCTCCTCCGAGAGCTAACTTTATCGGACACCCAATGTTTTCAGACGCAAAACCCGCTTTCTATCAACAAATGCTTTTGATATGAATGAATGAGATGCACCAAGATCAAAGAGTACAAATGCTGAGATGGAATTGAGTCTGAACTTACCGGCAAAGATCGTGCTCTTCAAAGACCTCCTCCACATTGATGTGGTTAACCTGTCCTTTCCGAAAAGGATTTGGCTTGTTAGGTCCTTCAACTTTCTTTTCGTGGCACTTATTAGCATAATGCCCCAGCTTCTTGCATTTGTAGCATTCGACCGGCCGATGTCCGTCTTAGGTCGACTTCCACTGTGGTGGCTCTTATATCCACTCTTGTGGTTCTTGTACTTATCATTTTCATGATCATGATGATGCTTGTTGTCATGACGTTGTGATTGTGGTGTTTGTTAAACTTCTCATGCTTGTGGGATCCTGAAATGACACTATCATCATGGTGAGATCGCTTATGAGATGATCCCGAGCTGTGCTTGTCGGAGTGTTTCCTCTTCTTACTCGACTTGCTTCATTTTATTCTCCACAATAACAGCCTTGTCACACAAATGACCGGTAAGTTGGAACATACGCCATGCATACCGCAGATTTAGCTCATCATTCAAGCCTTCTAGAAACTTTTCCTTCCTTTTGGCATCGTTGTCAACCTCATCCTGCATAGCGCGCCAGATTGTTGAACTCTTCGATGTATTCAGCCACTGTGGTGGCGCTGCTTCAGTTGTGAAATTCCTTCTTTTCAGGCTCATCATACCGGTGAGATATGAGTACGAAAGCCATCTTCAAATATAGCCCAAGTCACCTCATCAATAGGCGTGGTAACTGAAATTGTCCCACCATGTCGGCTGGTCCTTCCAACAGATGTGCCGCAAACCTGACCTTTTCAAAGATCTGTGCATCCCACGGT
Organism: Avena insularis; assembly: GCA_023614405.1. Lineage (NCBI taxonomy): Eukaryota > Viridiplantae > Streptophyta > Magnoliopsida > Poales > Poaceae > Avena > Avena insularis. Next base: position 736,166 of record JAJUPC010000153.1, read on the forward strand.
CACTAAGTCTTTGTTCACGAACATAGCCAATCATTGGCCACCATGGGATCACCGTTCGAAAACTTAGCTGGCCTCAGACGCAGAAATCTGGTAAGCATATCAAAACCTGGAGGGTTGTTGTTGTTGTTATTGTTGTTATTGTTGTTGGGATTGGGGTTGTTGTTGTTCTGGTTCTGGATGAATGTCGTCATCATTTGCATAAGCTGAGTCTCAAGATTCATCATTTGTTGCATTTCCGGGTAATGTTGGGGTTGGGGTTGGTGTTTGCGACGGGAGGCATCTGTGGTTTATTCATATAGAGATAAGAATGAGATACCCTTACATGATTTATGCACAATACATCACACATGCAACACATAGCAAGCAACACTAGGATAAAATCTAAACAACAAGATAACAAAAGTCTCAAAGTACAATCACACAAGTGGCAAGCCATCCACATGTCGGATGGTCCAACAATAAGTTCTCAAATAACAAGTGCGAAAATAAAGATAATCGAGTAGTCAAATCTACTGCCGGCATCAATCTCCTCCTCGACAAAGGTAAGACCTGCGTTCTCCATTGCGGTCTTGTTCTCCTCGATGGTAGTGGTCAAAGAGTCGATCTTGGCCTTGAGAGCCCTCTTCCGGGAACGGCCTCTCAATCACCGCTCGCTGCTGCTCTAACTCAAGTCCTTGGACTGCAGTTCCTCGGTCATATCACGAATCCTCTTGTTCCTATCCCGACACGCTTCTCTTGACTCTTGAACTTACGGTCTTGGGTCTCAACTTTGCCTCCATCTCCTTGACTATCTCTGCCCCGGCCGCCAAGAGCTTGTCCTTCTCGCGAAGTTGCACTGAGCTCACATTACTAAGCATGACGTTATCCCATCGGTATCCACGTGGCTAATAAGAGTCTCTAAGTCCTGGAGGTACAGGCGTATCGGCTCACTGTGACCTCGAGTCGCCCTCAAAGTCAATGGACTCTCCTTCATCATCACGCCTCCGGCGTGGAAGTGAGTGCCTCTAACCTATCGGGAGTGACGCCCCAATACCGTCCTATCGATCTTGCATGACAACCTCCATGCCTCTCTCCTCGCCATCGGCATAAGCTTGAAGACGATGGCCTCCGTAGTAGGCTCTGCCCAAGGCCCCGGCTGGTTCACCTTGAATCTCAAAGGTCCTTCCTCTCAAACTTGGTGAGTGGGTGCACCGTAATGATAGGAAGAGGGAGATCGAGTAAAGTAGTAAGCTCTACGACACGAGGACCAAAACGGGTAGCCTGAACTCCTCAACAAAGGTTGATGGCAATAGGCATCTATTTATAAGATTGAAAAGTTAGAACAACACAATTTGAATTAAACAAGACAAGCATTCAAGCATAATCACACCATGCATACATAAATCCATTACATCAACCAAGGTTCAAACTTATTTAAGGTATCATTTTGGAAAATAAGGTGATAGGTGGTGGTCCAACTAACTAAGTGCGCCACAATCCTATCTCATTGATCCGTGGCTAACACAATGTTCCTGGTGGCAATCACCCTATCTTGTTCACATGCTTCTATCACTAAGTCTATAATATCTCCTCTTAAGGATTGGTTGGTGATTTCCAACTCTTGAGTATGTTCCTTCTCTTTCTCTAAGTCTTTTTGGAGGTTGAGCATCTTGCACTTGACTCTAGCACTTAGTTCCTTGATAGTCTTCCAAGTCGCTTCTTTGTCGACTCAAAGAATGTGGTGTGCATAAAAGTGTTGGTGTACATGCAAGCCCTTTCTTTGTGGTTGTCTTCCTTATTCTTGTACAAGTGAAGTTGCACCCACCAATACTCCACTCCATCCTCCATCACTGAAAGCCCTTGTACACAATGCACCATGTACTCCCATGGTCTCCATGAGGTCCTTGAGAATCTTGGGAAACTGGCTCACACTCCAAGGTCATGGTCATGAGTGGTCCTTTCTTCACGGCTTGGATGTGAGTTCATCTACAAATAGAGATGAGAATTAGAAGATTAGAAAAGTTTACGAGAAGAATAGACAAGTGTAGAAGAAGTTAAAATTTTCCTTAGTGGTTTCCAATCCTAGGGTCATAATCCTACAGGCAACACAAAGGTTCTCGATACCATCTCAGAAGATCCTCCTTTGTAAAGGAAAAGATCCTGTGATTGCAATGCTAGTCCTGGATCATTGCTAGCATCCACAGCTTAAGATGAAGTACACAGATACAAAGGTCGCTTATTACCATTCCAGAGATAAAACATAGTCTTTACAACTCATGGCCAAAGGCCTAGTACAAGAGTTTATGGAATAAGTAAATAAACATAAGTCTTCATCTTCATGTGCCATGTGCAAGCATGTTGAGTGTAGACTCATGACACCTAATCATCATCGAGTAACTCGCAACATCATAAGTTACAGCCACAAGGGTCAATACTTTGGAATAGTATTGGCAAGTGATACCTTAGTATATAATTAAGTGGACTATAATACTATATGCTTTTGGCTGGTGGAGCTTAGGCTTGCATTGCTCAAAATAGATTTTTCCTTAACTTTTGAAAATACTAAGTTTTTGTTTGGTAAAACTTTCCAAGACATCTTCCAATCCAAGACTGAAGATCCACTGTGGCATCTACTAATCAAGGACTGAAGATTTACTTGGCAAAACACCCAAGGCATCTATCAAACAAAGACTCTAGATCCACTCAGGCATCTAGCAATCAATGACTCAAGATCCTTTTATCCCTTTGTTCACCCACAAGTTTTATTTAGAAATTGGAGTGATGAGATTCTTGAAGTTTTCATGTCTTGATGCTCAAATTGTCCTTTACTGTGGACATGGCTAAGTACTTAGGTTTTACACTGCAGAGGTGGTGCACTTTCCCCACAAGTCTTGGTTTCCCAAGAATGATCCTTCAAGAGCCTTTCCTTAGTCAAATGGACGCTCCAACCTATCAACCCATCTACCACCCACTGTCCAAGAGACTAAGTTCCAGATCCTAAGATCATGGCAGAGCCCATAATGCCAAGTGGTTGCACTTGAAGCTTCTCAACATTAGACATCTCAAATCCTTTGTTTCTGGTGGCCATCCACAAGTGAGATACACAAGCCAAGTCCATGGCCTTGTGAACCACTCAACATAAGCCATTCCTTCCATTCCACCCTGTGTGGTTCATTTAACTTAGTTGTTTTATTTTACAAAACATAAGTCCTTAGACTTAGAAATTTTTCCATAGTGAATATATAAACCAACCCTTGTTTTCTAGTAGCTAGGCTAAGCATGATAGTAATAGGAATCTTGACTTAGGTAATTTTCACTAAGGTTTTACCTAATAGGTTTTCCCAAAGCATAGCTTGTACTTAGCAAAAATCCATGCAAGTCCTATACTTAGAAAAATAATACTAATGCATATATAAAATATAGGAATTGAATATTCATGATGATATCACTTGCCTTGGTAGTGTGGAGAGTAGCACTGTCACAATCACAATCACTAGCAAAATCTACACACAAAGTTGTAGCACACAATTACACACAAATATATACAAACAAGAAATAGTATGAATGCATGCATGCATGAATCTACCAAGTGATGATTTTGAAAACTCAACCAAGCAAGTGCATGAATACAGAAACTTAAACAAGTCACAAAATAGCCAAGACAACTTAAATAACCCTAAAACAAAATACTAAACTAAATCTATACTCAAAAGGCCTCAAACAAGTTTCTGTAATTTAAGCCACACTAATGGTTACTATTTGCTAAACAAAAGGATAGGCAGAAAGGTCTTGTTTTTCTGAATCCAACGGTATAAAGTTTGCAAAATTCTAACGTGGAATTCAAAATATATTGGCATTTGAAATCTGGATCAAAATCTGTTTTTAAATCCTATTTCCAGATCTTAACCTAGCCACGCCATTATGTTCTTATTCGCCTGCGTTCGGTTCGATCGAGCGATACTGCACCGCTGGATCTAAAGGGCAGGTGCGGCTCAGATCGCATCGCTTCGGGTTAAGTGGATCTATCCTAGCGCCACGATGCGCATCTAACGGCCGCTACTTCTCCGCCAAGAATCTGGCGGAGCGGCGGCTACCGGCGCGGAACTGCCGGTCGATGACGCTGCCGACGGCGCAGGAGGTAAGTGAGATCGAGGAGTAGCTCACCAGGCTCGGAGGTCACGGCGAAGCTCGCCGTGCTTGCGGTTGGTCAAGGGCGCTGGCTGTCCTAGATTGCTCGCCGGAGTTGCCGGGTGGCGGTTGCGTCGGGTGGTCGTCAGGACGCCGCAGAATCACCCCGAGGCAAGGCGAGGACACGGTTAGATTCGCAGAATCGAGACAGAGCTATGTGCGTGAACTAGAAAGTGCGGGGCGGTCTGGACTTACCACTAGAGTTCGCCGGAGTTAGATGCGGTCGGTGGCGACTAGTCGATTTATGTTGCCGGAGCTACGGTCCATGCGAGAGCAAACGAAATGTGTTAAAAGAAGCGAGAGGCTCACCGAATCAGTTTGCAAGATCGAGAGGCGAGGGGAGCTCGACTCACCGGAATTGCCGCTGCGCCGGAGACGGCGGGGTTTCAGAGAGCAATACACGCAGCCTGGTGGCGCCTGGTTCGGGTTTGAGTGAGAAGAGTGAGGAGACAGGGGGTTCTTATAGCCTGGTCACGAGCGAGAATTACTCGGCCAATAAATCGAATTGACGTCGCGAATTAAACACAGAAACGCCCGCGTTGATTTGGGGATGAACGGGTCGTGCGGGCGCAGACGACGGTGACGTGGAGAAGGCCGCTTCGCCGAGGAGCGCGGAGTGCAGGTGGGGTCGGGCCGCTGCTGTCTGCTCAAGGGCTCATGCGGTGAGAAGGAAAAGGAGGTCCCGTGGGCTTGTTGGCTTCATCCGTCATTGCCAGCTGCCAAGGCCTTTTTCTTTTGTTTAAGCTTTTTCTTTTCTAATTCCATTTTCTGAATAGAATTTGATATGAATTCAAATCTTTTGAATTCAAACTTTTGGGGATTTTTGCAGGTTCTGGGTTCACAAACAATCAATAACCTAGTGGTTACCTTGCAAAGGCTTGGTCAAGCTTGGGTTTCAAAATAAACAGAGATTTGCTCTAGTTGCAAATATTTGGAAAAGGGTTTAGAAAATATTTCTAAATTTGGAATCTTGGGTTTAAATGCTACTTCTAATCTTTACAACCATGGAGGCAAGCAAACAAGTTCATAGACAATCAAATCTCAAAGGGTGATGGCCAATTGAGATAAATTGCCCACATGAAATCATAGCCAAAGTTTGTGTTTCTAAATGATTTTGAGAAAAACCCTAAATGGATGAATGATGCAAAGATGATATGAATGAGTTTTGAAACATGATTTTTAGGGATGTTACAATCCACCAGAGTCATTTCATGTGTGTTCTTTTCACATACCACATATGGATCCACCAGTGTCATTGAAATGTGTGTTCTCTTCAGAGACCACACATACATCCACCAGTGTCATTGCATGTGTGTTCTTTTTACTAACAACAACTGTAGTCATTGCATGTGTGTTCTCTTCAGAGACCACACATGGATCCACCAGTGTCATTGCATGTGTGTTCTTTTCACATACCACATATGGATCCACCAGTGTCATTGAAATGTGTGTTCTCTTCAGTGACCACACATGGATCCACCAGTGTCATTGCATGTGTGTTCTTTTTACTAACAACAACTGGAGTCATTGCATGTGTGTTCTTTTCACATACCACATATGGATCCACCAGTATCATTGCATCTGTGCCCTTTTCATAATCCACCTATGGATCCACCAGTGTCATTTCATGTGTGTTCTTTTCACATACCACATATGGATCCACCACTGTTATTGAAATGTGTGTTCTCTTCAGAGACCACACATGGATCCACCAGTGTCATTGCATGTGTGTTCTTTTTACTAACAACAACTGGAGTCATTGCATGTGTGTTCATTTCACATACCACATATGGATACACCAGTGTCATTGCATGTGTGCTCTTTTCACAATCCACCTATGGATCCAACAGTGTCATTGCATGTGTGTTCTTTTTACTAACAACCAGAGTCATTGCATGTGTGTTCTTTTTACATGCCACATATGGATCCACCCGTGTCATTCAAATGTGTGTTCTCTTTAGAGACCACACATGGATCCACTAGTGGCATTGCATGTGTGTTCTTTTTACTAACAACAACTAGAGTCATTGCATGTGTGTTGTTTTCACATACCACATATGGATCCACCAGTGTCATTGCATGTGTGCTCTTTTCACAATCCACCTATGGATCCACCAGTGTCATATCACGTGTGCTCTTTTTACTAACAACAACCAGAGTCATTGCATGTGTGTTCTCTTGAGAGACCACACATGGATCCACCAGTGTCATTGCATGTGTGCCCTTTTCACAATCCACCTATGGATCCACCAGTGTCATTTCATGTGTGTTCTTTTCACATACCACATATGGATCCACTAGAGTCATTGCATGTGTGTTCTCTTGAGAGACCACACATGGATCCACCAGTGTCATTGCATGTGTGCCCTTTTCACAATCCACCTATGGATCCACCAGTGTCATTTCATGTGTGTTCTTTTCACATACCACATATGGATCCACTAGTGTCATTGAAATGTGTGTTCTCTTCAGAGACCACACATGGATCCACCAGTGTCATTGCATGTGTGTTCTTTTTACTAACAACAACTAGAGTCATTTCATGTGTGTTCATTTCACATACCACATATGGATCCACCAGTGTCATTGCATGTGTGTTCTTTTTACTAACAACAACTGGAGTCATTTCATGTGTGTTCTTTTCACATACCACATATGGATCCACCAGTGTCATTGAAATGTGTGTTCTCTTCAGAGACCACACATGGATCCACCAGTGTCATTGCATGTGTGTTCTTTTTACTAACAACAGCATGAGTCATTGCATGTGTGTTCTTTTCACATGCCACATATGGATCCACCAATGTCATTGCATGTGTGTTCTTTTCACAACCACCAATAGATCCACTAATGTCATTGCACGTCTGCTCTTTTTACTAACAACAACCAGAATCATTGCATGTGTGTTCTCTTCAGAGACCACCCATGGATCCACCAGTGTCATTGCATGTGTGTTCTTTTTATTAACAACAACTAGAGTCATTGCATGTGTGTTCATTTCACATACCACATATGGATCCACCAGTGTCATTGCATGTGTGCTCTTTTCACAATCCACCTATGGATCCACCAGTGTCATTGCATGTGTGCTCTTTTTACTAACAACCAGAGTCATTGCATATGTGTTCTTTTTACATGCCACATATGGATCCACCAGTGTCATTCAAATGTGTGTTCTCTTCAGAGACCACACATGGATCCACTAGTGGCATTGCATGTGTGTTCTTTTTACTAACAACAACTAGAGTCATTACATGTGTGTTGTTTTCACATACCACATATGGATCCACCAGAGTCATTGCATGTGTGCTCTTTTCACAATCCACCTATGGATCCACCAGTGTCATATCATGTGTGCTCTTTTTACTAACAACAACCAGAGTCATTGCATGTGTGTTATCTTTAGAGACCACACATGGATCCACCAGTGTCATTGCATGTGTGCCCTTTTCACAATCCACCTATGGATCCACCAGTGTCATTTCATGTGTGTTCTTTTCACATACCACATATGGATCCACTAGTGTCATTGAAATGTGTGTTCTCTTCAGAGACCACACATGGATCCTGATGTCATTGCATGTGTGTTCTTTTTACTAACAACAACTAGAGTCATTTCATGTGTGTTCATTTCACATACCACATATGGATCCACCAGTGTCATGGCATGTGTGTTCTTTTTACTAACAACAACTGGAGTCATTTCATGTGTGTTCTTTTCACATACCACATATGGATCCACCAGTGTCATTGAAATGTGTGTTATCTTCAGAGACCACACATGGATCCACCAGTGTCATTGCATGTGTGTTCTTTTTACTAATAAAAACCAGAGTCATTGAAATGTGTGTTCTCTCCATCAGTGTCATTGCATGTTTGTTATTTTCACTAACAACAACCAGAGTCATTTCATGTGTGTTCTTTTCACATACCACATGTGGATCCACCAGTGTCATTGCATGTGCTCTTTTTACTAACAACAACTTGAGTCATTTCATGTGTGTTCTTTTCACATACCACATATGGATCCACGAGTTTCATTGAAATGTGTGTTCTCTTCAGAGACCACACATGGATCCACCAGTGTCATTGCATGTGTGTTCTTTTTACTAACAACAACTGGAGTCATTGCATGTGTGTTCTTTTCTGTAGGATCCCCAACCTTTAATAAGATTGAGTCCCCTGTGTTTACAATGCTAGTCCCTGGATCAATAGCTAGCATCCACAGTTCAGATGTAATATCGAGAAACAAAGGTCATAATACAACTTTATAACCAGGAATAACATAATTTTATTACATCAAACATAGCTCATTAGGCTATTACATTACATTGCAGCGGAATAACTATAAGCATTGGGTCCTTCATCTTCAAAGGGCCACAGGCAGATGTTGGTTGTAGACTTTGTAATCCTAATCAATCAATCTTCACTAAAACAATCAAACCTGCAACATAATAAGTTACAGCCACAAGGGTCAATACATTTGAATTGTATTGGCAAGTGATACTTTGGTAGTATAGTGGAGTCTATCATCTATATGCATTTGGCTAAGTGGAGTTGAGGCTTTGCATTGCTCAAAATAGATTTTTCCCTATCATTTGAAAATAAGTTTTGTTTGGCAAAAACAAATTCCAAGGCATCTATCAATCAAAGACTGAAGATCCACTCAGGGCATCTATCAATCAAAGACTGAATATTTACTTGGCAAAAACAATTTCCCAATCTAAGATTTTGAGATCCTTGTACCAAGCCATCTCTCCATCAAAGATTGAAGAATTTCACACAACCCTTGTTCACCCACAAGTTTTAATTTAGAAATTGGAATGATGAGATTCTTGATTGCTTCCATGTCTTGATGCTCAAATTGTCCTTTACCGTGGACATGGCTAAGTACTTAGGTTTTACACTGCAGAGGTGGTGCACTTTCCCACAAGCCTTGGTTTCCCAAGAATGATCCTTCAAGCCTTTCCTTAGTCAAATGGACGCTCCAACCTATCAATCACTACCACCCACTGTCCAAAAGACTAAGTTCCAGCATCCTAAGATCATGGCAGAGCCCATAATGCCAAGTGGTTGCACTTGAAGCTTCTTCAACATTTGACATCTCAAATCTCTTTGTTTCCTGGGTGGCCATCCACAAGTGAGATACACAAGCCAGTCCCTGGCCTTGTGAACCACTCAATATAAACCATTCCTTCCATTTCCACCCAGGTGTTTCATTAATCTTAGTTGTTTTATTAAACAAAACACAAGTCCTCAGACTTAGAATATTTTTCATAGTGTGAATATATATCCCACCCAAGTTTTCTATTAGCTAGGCTAAGCTTGGTAGTAATAGGATTCTTAACTTAGGAAAATCCTACTAAGGATTCATCTACTATATTTCCTATAGCAAGGTCTATACTTAGCAAAATAAAAACCATGCAAGATTTTACTTTAGCAAAAACACTAATGCATAGTGAAAATAATGGGACATAAGATATGAAGCATCACTTGCCTTTTTGGTAGAGGGTATAAGTTCACTCCTTGTCCTTGCAACACTCACACTCTTCAAGTCACTACAATCAATCAAGCAAGGCACAAACTCAATCTACCAATCAAGCAAATCAACACACATAAAATAACAAATTAAAAGAAATTCATGCAAGCTTGCCAAGCTTTGCTTTGTTTGAAAAAGTGGTTCCTAGTGGGTCATAGACATTTGGGTACACCTAATGGTCATTTTTGTAAAGTGGCAAAGTCATGCATAGGCATGCAAAGGTTGGTTCTAATGTAGGGATGGTCCTCACTAGGCTTCTAAACTTTGTAAGTTCCAAATTGGTCATTTACCAAAATGGCAAAGTCATTTGCAAAAGGGTTTCTATTAGATTCCAAAAACTTTGTAAGATCCAAATTGGTCATTTACCAAAGTGGCAAAGTTGTTAGCAAAAGGTTTCACCTCAAAAACCAATTTCAAAACAAGGCACCTATTTGGTCATTTTATGTGGTGAAGAAATATGTCTACTAGGGTTTTAGTCTATAGGGTTCACCAAATGAGTTGCTATTGCACAACTTCGTGCTTTTGGTCAGAGGTTTGCTCCAAACATTTTCTCAAGGTTTTCTTTATGAAAGCATTTTCATAAACAAAACAAATAGTTTTAGTTAGCTAGAAATGGACTAAACTAATTAATCCATTCTATTCTTTTCCAAAATCACTTTCCAAACTATGGGTTGGTTCCTAAGGTCAGTAAGGTCACAACAAACCAATTTGCAAAGGTTTTAACCTAAAAATCATTTTTAAATGATTTTTATAATGTTAGCAAGCATACAAAAGAATCTGCAAAGTTAAACAAGTTAACAGATACTATTTGCTAAACTAAGGGCAGGGTTGGCTAGGGCTTGTCTTGCTGATTCCAACGACATCAAATTTGTAAAATTTGGACGTGTGGATCAAAAGATACATGGGTTTGAAAATGGCAAAAGTTTCTGTTTTCAAATTCTGTTTTAAACAGATTAGGTGACACGCGGCATGTTCTTCTTACTGGTCGATGCGGTTGGCCGATCGAGTGCGATGCGTTAGATCTAAGTTAGATCGTAGGTCCAGAGGACATACCTCTTCGATCTAATAAGTGGATCTAATCGTGTCGGTGGATCGGATCGAGCGGTGGCTCGACCTAAAGTGGGCGGCTACGGTGGATAGCAACAAGTCGTCGGTCGATGACGGTGGCGATGCTACAGGGGGTGAGGGAGAAGGAGGGGTTGCTCACCGGGCTCAGGGGGTCACGGTGGTGCTCAACGTGCGATTGACGAGGCAAGGGGCGCACGGAGTCAGGCGTAATTCCTCGTCGGAGTTGGGAACGGCGGCGGATGGCTCTGCTCGTAGTCGAAGACGGTGCTGTGGACCACGAGAAGACAAACGGCGGTCTGGGTTAGATGCAGGAGATCTTGTCGGAGCTATGGGCGTGAACGAGGAGTGAAGGGGCGGTCTGGTCTTCTGGGGATTGTCGCCAGTAGTTGAAGATGCAGCGCTGGCTCGGGGCTTGTCGGAGTTACGGTGCTCCAGAGCGAATGGATGGCAAGGAAAGATGCGCTAGGATGCGTGAGTGTGATCGCGTGCAGAGGTAGGTGAGAGGCGGGGTGTGGCGGAATTGGCGAGGAGGGTCGGAGATGCAAGCGGCGACAGAGAAAATTGGGGCGGCCTGGGGCGAAGCTTGGAGAAGGGTCCGAGGGAAAAGACAGAGGAGAGGAGGCGTTTAAGTAGGCATCGTCGCGAGGATTAACGAAGCGTTCGCTGAATTGATGCGAGCTTTCAACGGGCAGAAACGGCAAGTCGTCTGGGGAGAAGAAGTCATGCGGGAAGACGATGGCTAGAGAAGTGGACCGACGGTGAGAAAAAAGAAAGGAGGGGAGGTCCACCGGTCATTCGCTGTGGGTTTCTTTCTGGTAAAAAACGTTCGAGGAAGAATAAGTGGAGGTGGGGTCTGTCAGCGAGTGAGGGAGAGGGGGAAGTGGGTCCACGCTGTCTGTCTCTGTGTGGGTAGATTTCTTAGTGAGAAGAGATTTCTTCGGGGGGAGAATACTGGGCTGGAATGCTGTTGGGCCAAAGCTGGGCTGGGTATGTTTTCTTATTTTTTTCTGTCTGCTCTCTTTTTCTTTTTCTAATTCTTTTTCTGTTTTCAATTTCCAAACAATTATTCAAACAATTTCAAACAACACTCAATCAATTCAAACAGCAAACTTTTCATTTGAATTTGGTTCTGTTTGGCAACATAATCCAAATCTCAATATGAAATATTATTTTTATTTATTTTTAGGATCCATTTAATAATTAAATAAAATGGATCTTTAGTTATTAGGGTTTGATTTATTTAATAATATTTCCATTTGAATTCCAATTATTTTCAAAACCAAACCAGAAGGTTTAATTTGAAAAATAAAAGAATACTTGGAAACTTATTTAAATAAATAAATAAGTTTTGGTGTTTAATTAAAATGGGAAAGCCTTTTACTTAAATAAAATTGGATATTTAAATCCTTATTATTTTATTTAAATAATTCTTTACTCATTTTAATCAAAGCAAAACCTTTTAATAAAAGATTTCAAAGTAGTAATAAAATACTTGGTGTTCATTTAAAATGGGAAAAGCTTTTACTTAAATAAAATTGGATATTTAGATCCTTTATTTTATTTAAATAAACCTTTACTCATTTTATCAAAACAAAATATTTTATTTCAAAAGTTTGGCCAAAATTAATTTGGCTTATCTTTTCATTTGAAACCAAAGTCTTTTATTAAAAGATCTAAAACAGTGTTTCCAAAACAATTTATTTTCCTTTGATAAATGTTTATCCAAATAAATCCCTTTAGGATTATTTGTTCACCATTTGGTATGGCTTTTGGTAAGGGCTTTATTAGCTTTGGAAATTCAATTTCCTTATCTTATTATATTCACAAGATTTTGTCTTTGGTTCCAATTTAAGTGAAACCAATCTCTATGGTCTTTCTTGATCCTTTGTGAAAATTTGTTGATCAACTTGGTATGGATCAAATCCATGGATTTGGAGATACTTTGGAAAATGATTTCCTTCCATTAGGGTTTAGGGTTTTGGGTTTCTTTCCAAATGTTCAAATTTCCAGATACATTCATTTGAGGAATGCATTTCCCTTGATTTGGATTTTTTGTTGAATTCAAACTTCTGCCAAAGTTTGTTCAAGATGGGATTTTAAGTCTCCTGTTAGAAACAAAAGTTTCTTTTCACCCTAATTTTCAACAAAAATTTATTTTGTTTATTTATTTTTCACATTACAAGATTTGGAAAATCTTGGGATGTGACAGGCTACCACCCTTAAAATAAATCTCGTCCCGAGATTTGGGAAGGCTAGGGTTACAAGTTGGCTCAAAAGCATCTAGGGTACTACCACCCTTAAAATTTTTCTAACTAAACTACATCTTGGCTTGCTTGGAATCTTGATGAAACTTCCTTGGGAAAACTTCTGCATTGTGTCCTTTATTTCCATGCTTGACTCATGGGCTAAGGTTGGGTTTCTCCTTTGGCTTGTTCATCTTGTTCTTCATCTTTTCTGGACAATTGCTTACATAGTGTCCTGGTTCCTTGCAATTGAAACAGTGGATATCTTGGAGTTCTTCACGTTGCTCTTGTGGACAAACCGCTACATAATGGCCTAGCTCTTTGCAGTTGTTGCACACTACTTGGTCCATCCTTTTATTCTTTATGGACTCTGGGCATCCACTAGGGTTGTGTCCCATTTCCTTACATTTACGACATTGCACAAGGCTCATGTCTTGCTTTGGTTTCTTGGGCTTCTTTGATCCTTTGAATTGGGTTGTCTTGTTTGGAGGTATAAGTGGTCCTTTTCCTTTGTCATCATCATTCTTGGCATACTTGGATCCTTCTTGTTTCCTTTGTTCAACAATGGCATAGACGGGGCATTGGATAGGTACATGGTCGTTTCCTTCACAAAGGTGACAAGTAACTTGAGATGTTGGGCATTGGCCAACTGGATGTTCCTCTTCACAATTGGGGCATTGATCTTCATGCTCCTTGGAAGTATGATCCTTGTCTCCACAAATATTGCAAGCTGGTGCTCCATCTAGCATAATGTTCTTGTCATCCTTGTTGTCATACACTCTTTTGGGATAGTTTTCTTCCATGCTGATCATTTGATTAGTCACCTTAAGCATCAGTTGGGATTGTTCTTCCAAAAACTTTTGCAAGGTAGGGTCTTTATCACTATTGTTGGCTATGAACTGAGCTGTTAGTTGGCTCAATTGGTGTTGGGTTGCTATGAGTTCTCTCATGTTGACCTCTTGGTTGTTGTTGTCACCATCCTTGATGTCGGAGTTTCTTGGAGAAGTCATCTGTTTGGGTTGGAGGGGATTAGAATAGGCAAAAGATTTCTAAGGAAATCAATCCTAATCACACACATCACAATTTACACAAGCAATGTGCATGCAATCACAAACAAACACTCCACTCAAACAACAGTTTCAAGCACATTCTTAGGCAACAAATATTTTTGTTACACCACATAAGTTGGTGGGTTTGACTTAAACTAAATATGGTGGTCCATCTATATGGTTCACTTGTGATCTTTCTATTCTTCTTGATTGAGATCTTTGTTTCCTTGGAGAATTCTTGTCTCTTGGTCACAAATACTTCAAAGATGTTGATGGCTCCTTCTAAGTTGTTTTTCCTTAGTCTTCAAGTGAAACGTTACTCAAGACTTGTAGTCTTTAGTGATATCCAAGTTGAAGTCCTTGGTGTACATGTTGAAGATGTTGAAGAAGTTGAAGTCATTAGAGTTGAAAATGTTGAAGAAGTCCTTTGCACATGGTGTAGTCTTTGGTCATGGGGTAGGTTTTTTTTTGAAGTAGAAGAGAAGTAGAGTTGAAACCAAAAATGATTGAGGAAAGAGTTTACAAGATTTGTTTTGTAAATAAGTTTTGGAATAAGACAACTCCTATTGTCTAAGGGTTTTTGTCCAATCCTAGGGTTACAAATCCTACAGGCAACACAATGCTCGATACCATCCTGGGATCCCCAACCTTTAATAAGATTGAGTCCCCTGTGTTTACAATGCTAGTCCTGGATCAATAGCTAGCATCCACAGTTCAGATGTAATATCGAGAAACAAAGGTCATAATACAACTTTATAACCAGGAATAACATAATTTTATTACATCAAACATAGCTCATTAGGCTATTACATTACATTGCAGCGGAATAACTATAAGCATTGGGTCCTTCATCTTCAAAGTGCCACAGTGCATGTTGGTTGTAGACTTTGTAATCCTAATCAATCAATCTTCACTAAAACAATCAAACCTGCAACATAATAAGTTACAGCCACAAGGGTCAATACATTTGAATTGTATTGGCAAGTGATACTTTGGTAGTATAGTGGAGTCTATCATCTATATGCATTTGGCTAAGTGGAGTTGAGGCTTTGCATTGCTCAAAATAGATTTTTCCCTATCATTTGAAAATAAGTTTTGTTTGGCAAAAACAAATTCCAAGGCATCTATCAATCAAAGACTGAAGATCCACTCAGGGCATCTATCAATCAAAGACTGAAGATCCACTCAGGGCATCTATCAATCAAAGACTGAAGATTTACTTGGCAAAAACAATTTCCCAATCTAAGATTTTGAGATCCTTGTACCAAGCCATCTCTCCATCAAATATTGAAGAATTTCACACAACCCTTGTTCACCCACAAGTTTTAATTTAGAAATTGGAATGATGAGATTCTTGATTGCTTCCATGTCTTGATGCTCAAATTGTCCTTTACCAGGGACATGGCTAAGTACTTAGGTTTTTACACTGCAGAGGTGGTGCACTTTCCCACAAGCCTTGGTTTCCCAAGAATGATCCTTCAAGAGCCTTTCCTTAGTCAAATGGACGCGCTCCAACCTATCAATCACTACCACCCACTGTCCAAAGACTAAGTTCCAGATCCTAAGATCATGGCAGAGCCCATAATGCCAAGTGGTTGCACTTGAAGCTTCTTCAACATTTGACATCTCAAATCTCTTTGTTTCCTGGGTGGCCATCCACAAGTGAGATACACAAGCCAGTCCCTGGCCTTGTGAACCACTCAACATAAACCATTCCTTCCATTTCCACCCAGTGTTTCATTAATCTTAGTTGTTTTATTAAACAAAACACAAGTCCTCAGACTTAGAATATTTTTCATAGTGTGAATATATATCCCACCCAAGTTTTCTATTAGCTAGGCTAAGCTTGGTAGTAATAGGATTCTTAACTTAGGAAAATCCTACTAAGGATTCATCTACTAGATTTCCTATAGCAAGGTCTATACTTAGCAAAATAAAAACCATGCAAGATTTTACTTTAGCAAAACACTAATGCATAGTGAAAATAATGGGACATAAGATATGAAGTATCACTTGCCTTTTTGGTAGAGGGTATAAGTTCACCCTTGTCCTTGCAACACTCACACTCTTCAAGTCACTACAATCAATCAAGCAAGGCACAAACTCAATCTACCAATCAAGCAAATCAACACATAAAATAACAAAGTCAAAGAAATGCATGCAAGCATGCCAAGCTTTGCTTTGTTTGCAAAAGTGGTTCCTAGTGGGTCATAGACATTTGGGTACACCTAATGGTCATTTTTGTAAAGTGGCAAAGTCATGCATAGGCATGCAAAGGTTGGTTCTAATGTAGGGATGGTCCTCACTAGGCTTCTAAACTTTGTAAGTTCCAAATTGGTCATTTACCAAAATGGCAAAGTCATTTGCAAAAGGGTTTCTATTAGATTCCTAAAACTTTGTAAGATCCAAATTGGTCATTTACCAAAGTGGCAAAGTTGTTAACAAAAGGTTTCACCTCAAAACCAATTTCAAAACAAGGCACCTATTTGGTCATTTTATGTGGTGAAGAAATATGTC
Organism: Avena insularis; assembly: GCA_023614405.1. Classification (NCBI taxonomy): domain Eukaryota; kingdom Viridiplantae; phylum Streptophyta; class Magnoliopsida; order Poales; family Poaceae; genus Avena; species Avena insularis. The sequence goes on from JAJUPC010000153.1 coordinate 752,749, forward strand.
TACTAGGGTTTTAGTCTATAGGGTTCACCAAATGAGTTGCTATTGCAAAACTTGGTGCTTTTGGTCAGTAGGTTTGGTCCAAACATTTTCTCAAGGTTTTCTTTATGAAAGCATTTTCATAAACAAAACAAATAGTTTTAGTTAGCTAGAAATGGACTAAACTAATTAATCCATTCTATTCTTTTCCAAAATCACTTTCCAAACTATGGGTTGGTTCCTAAGGTCAGTAAGGTCACAACAAACCAATTTGCAAAGGTTTTAACCTAAAAATCATTTTTAAATGATTTTTATAATGTTAGCAAGCATACAAAAGAATCTGCAAAGTTAAACAAGTTAACAGATACTATTTGCTAAACTAAGGGCAGGGTTGGCTAGGGCTTGTCTTGCTGATTCCAACGACATCAAATTTGTAAAATTTGGACGTGTGGATCAAAAGATACATGGGTTTGAAAATGGCAAAAGTTTCGCTTTTAAAAATTCTTAAGCACGGATTACCGCAGGCATGTTCTACCGGTCGATACCGCTGCCGGATCGAAAAGTCTAAGTTAGTGGAGGACATACCTCTTGATTAGATCTAATCGTGTCCGGTGGATCGATCGAACGGGCATGGCGGTGCTCGACCTAAAGTGGGCGGCGCCTGCGGGATATAGCGGCGGTGAGTCGCTTCGATGACGGTATGCGCTGTGGGTGAGGAAGGAGGGTTGCTCACCGGGCTCGGGGTCACGGTGGTGCTCAACGTCGACAGGCAAAGGGGCGCACGGAGTCAGCGTAATTCCGCCGGGGAACGGCGCAGCGGATGGCTGCCGTGAGTCGAAGACGGCTGTGGACCACAAGAAGACAAACGGCGATGCAGGTTAGATGCGGAGATCTTGTTGAGCTATGGGCGTGAACGAGGAGAAGGGGGCGGTCTGGTCTACCGGGGATCGCCGTGAAGTTGAAGATGGCGGCTGGCGCTGGCTCGGCTTGTCGGAGTCGGGTTCTGTGCTCCCGGCGAATGGATGGCAAGGAAAGATGCGCTTAGGATGCGTGAGTGTGCTCGCAGAGGTAGGTGAGAGGGCGGGTGTGGCCGGAATTGGCGGAGGGTCGCCGGAGAAGCGCGTGCACAGAAAAATTGGGGCCTGGGGCGAGCTTGGAGAAGGGGTCCGAGGGAAAAGACAGAGGAGAGGCGTTTAAGTAGGCATCGTCAGCGGCGAGGGATTGATGCAGCGTTCATGCGAAGAGAAGAAGCGCGGGAAGAAGATGGCTAGAGAAGGAATGGCTGGACCGACGAGTGAGAAAAGAAAGGAGGGAGGTCCACCGTCCACTGTGTGGGTTTCTTCATTCGTAAAAAACGGTTCGAGGAAGAATAAGTGGAGGTGGGGTCTGTTGTCGTGAGAGAGAGGGAGAGGGGGTGGGTCCACGCCTGTCTCTCGTGGGTAGATTTCTTAGTGAGAAGAGATTTCTTCTTGGGAGAATATCAATGGAATGTCAGCCAAAATTTGCTGGGTATGTTTTCTTATTTTCTTCTGTTCGCTCTCTTTTCTTTTCTAATTTTTTCTGCTTTCAATTTCCAAACAATTATTCAAAAAATTTCAAACAACACTCAATCAATTCAAATAAAGAACTTTTCATTTGAATTTGTTTATGTTTGGAAACACAATCCAACTCTCAAAATTAAATATTATTTTTATTTATTTTTAGGATCCATTTAATAATTAAATAAAATGGATCTTTAGTTATTAGGTTTTGATTTATTTAATAATATTTCCATTTGAATTCCAATTATTTTCAAAAAAAAACAAGAAGGTTTTATTTTAAAAATAAAATATTACTTGAAACTTATTTAAATAAATAAATAAGTTTTGGTGTTTAATTAAAATGGAAAGCCTTTTACTTAAATAAAATTGGATATTTAAATCCTTATTATTTTATTTAAATAATTTTACTCATTTTAATCAAAGCAAAACCTTTTAATAAAAGATTTCAAAGTAGTAATAAAATACTTGGTGTTCATTTAAATGGAAAAAGCTTTTACTTAAATAAAATTGGATATTTAGATCCTTTATTTTATTTAAATAAACCTTTACTCATTTTATCAAAACAAAATATTTTATTTCAAAAGTTTGGCCAAAATTAATTTGGCTTATCTTTTCATTTGAAACCAAAGTCTTTTATTAAAAGATCTAAAACAGTGTTTCCAAAACAATTTATTTTCCTTTGATAAATGTTTATCCAAATAAATCCCTTTAGGATTATTTGTTCACCATTTGGTATGGCTTTTGGTAAGGGCTTTATTAGCTTTGGAAATTCAATTTCCTTATCTTATTATATTCACAAGATTTTGTCTTTGGTTCCAATTTAAGTGAAACCAATCTCTATGGTCTTTCTTGATCCTTTGTGAAAATTTGTTGATCAACTTGGTATGGATCAAATCCATGGATTTGGAGATACTTTGGAAAATGATTTCCTTCCATTAGGGTTTAGGGTTTTGGGTTTCTTTCCAAATGTTCAAATTTCCAGATACATTCATTTGAGGAATGCATTTCCCTTGATTTGGATTTTTTGTTGAATTCAAACTTCTGCCAAAGTTTGTTCAAGATGGGATTTTAAGTCTCCTTTTAGAAACAAAAGTTTCTTTTCACCCTAATTTTCAACAAAAATTTATTTTGTTTATTTATTTTTCACATTACAAGATTTGGAAAATCTTGGGATGTGACATTTTCACATACCACATATGGATCCACCAGTGTCATTGCATGTGTGCTCTTTACATAATCCACCTATGGATCCACTAGTGTCATTTCATGTGTGTTCTTTTGACATACCACATATGGATCCACCAGTGTCATTGAAATGTGTGTTCTCTTCAGGGACCACACATGGATCCACCAGTGTCATTGCATGTGTGTTCTTTTTACTAACAACAACTGGAGTCATTGCATGTGTGTTCTTTTCACATACCACATATGGATCCACCAGTGTCATTGCATGTGTGCTCTTTTCACAATCCACCTATGGATCCACCAGTGTCATTGCATGTATGTTCTTTTTACTAACAACAACCAGAGTCATTGCATGTGTGTTCTTTTCACGTACCACATACGGATCCACCAGTGTCATTGAAATGTGTGTTCTCTTCAGAGACCACACATGGATCCACTAGTGTCATTGCATGTGTGTTCTTTTTACTAACAACAACTAGAGTCATTGCATGTGTGTTCTTTTCACATACCACAGATGGATCCACTAGTGTCATTGCATGTGTGCTCTTTTCACAATCTAGCTATGGATCCACCAGTGTCATTGCATGTGTGTTCTTTTTACTAACAACAACCAGAGTCATTGCATGTGTGTTGTTTTCCCATACCACATATGGATCCACCAGTGTCATTGAAATGTGTGTTCTCTTCAGAGACCACACATGTGTCCACCAGTGTCATTGCACGTGTATTATTTTTACTAACAACAACTGAGTCATTGCATGTGTGTTCTTTTCACATACCACATATGGATCCCCCAGTGTCATTGCATGTGTGCTCTTTTCATAATCCACCTATGGATCCACCAGAGTCATTTCATGTGTGTTCTTTTCACAAACCACATATGGATCCACCAGTGTCATTGAAATGTGTGTTCTCTTCAGAGACCACACATAGATCCACCAGTGTCATTGCATGTGTGTTCTTTTTACTAACAACAACTGTAGTCATTGCATGTGTGTTCTCTTCAGAGACCACATGGATCCAGTGTCATTGCATGTGTGTTCTTTTCACATACCACATATGGATCCACCAGTGTCATTGAAATGTGTGTTCTCTTCAGTGACCACACATGGATCCACCAGTGTCATTGCATGTGTGTTCTTTTTACTAACAACAACTGGAGTCATTGCATGTGTGTTATTTTCACATACCACATATGGATCCACCAGTATCATTGCATGTGTGCCCTTTTCATAATCCACCTATGGATCCACCAGTGTCATTTCATGTGTGTTCTTTTCACATACCACATATGGATCCACCACTGTTATTGAAATGTGTGTTCTCTTCAGAGACCACACATGGATCCACCAGTGTCATTGCATGTGTGTTCTTTTTACTAACAACAACTGGAGTCATTGCATGTGTGTTCATTTCACATACCACATATGGATCCACCAGTGTCATTGCATGTGTGCTCTTTTCACAATCCACCTATGGATCCACCAGTGTCATTGCATGTGTGTTCTTTTTACTAACAACCAGAGTCATTGCATGTGTGTTCTTTTTACATGCCACATATGGATCCACCAGTGTCATTCAAATGTGTGTTCTCTTTAGAGACCACACATGGATCCACTAGTGGCATTGCATGTGTGTTCTTTTTACTAACAACAACTAGAGTCATTGCATGTGTGTTGTTTTCACATACCACATATGGATCCACCAGTGTCATTGCATGTGTGCTCTTTTCACTATCCACCTATGGATCCACCAGTGTCATATCACGTGTGCTCTTTTTACTAACAACAACCAGAGTCATTGCATGTGTGTTCTCTTGAGAGACCACACATGGATCCACCAGTGTCATTGCATGTGTGTTCTTTTTACTAACAACAACTAGAGTCATTTCATGTGTGTTCATTTCACATACCACATATGGATCCACCAGTGTCATTGCATGTGTGTTCTTTTTACTAACAACAACTGGAGTCATTTCATGTGTGTTCTTTTCACATACCACATATGGATCCACCAGTGTCATTGAAATGTGTGTTCTCTTCAGAGACCACACATGGATCCACCAGTGTCATTGCATGTGTGTTCTTTTACTAACAACAGCATGAGTCATTGCATGTGTGTTCTTTTCACATACCACATATGGATCCACCAATGTCATTGCATGTGTGTTCTTTTCACAACCACCAATAGATCCACTAATGTCATTGCACGTCTGCTCTTTTTACTAACAACAACCAGAATCATTGCATGTGTGTTCTCTTCAGAGACCACCCATGGATCCACCAGTGTCATTGCATGTGTGTTCTTTTTACTAACAACAACCAGAGTCATTGCATGTGTGTTCTTTCCACATACCACATATGGATCCACCATTGTCATTGCATGTCTGTTCTTTTCACAATCCACCTATGGATCCACCAGTGTCATTGCATGTGTGCTCTTTTTACTAACAACAATGAGAGTCATTGCATGTGTGTTCTCTTCAGAGACCACACATGGATCCACCAGTGTCATTGCATGTGTGTTCTTTTTACTAACAACAACTAGAGTCATTGAAATGTGTGTTCTCTTCAAAGACCACACATGGATCCACCAGTGTCATTGCACGTGTGTTCTTTTCACTAACAACAACCAGAGTAATTTCATGTGTGATCTTTTCACATACCACATATGGATCCACCAGTGTCATTGCATGTGTGTTCTTTTTACTAACAACAACCAGAGTCATTGCATGTGTGTTATTTTCACATACCACATATGGATCCACCAGTGTCATTGAAATGTGTGTTCTCTTCAGAGACCACACATGGATCCACCAGTGTCATTGCATGTGTGTTCTTTTTACTAACAACAACTAGAGTCATTGCATGTGTGTTCTTTTCACATACCACATATGGATCCACCAGTGTCATTGCATGTGTGCTCTTTTCATAATCCACCTATGGATCCACTAGTGTCATTTCATGTGTCTTCTTTTCACATACCACATATGGATCCACCAGTGTCATTGAAATGTGTGTTCTTCAGTGACCACACATGGATCCACCAGTGTCATTGCATGTGTGTTATTTTTACTAACAACAACTGGAGTCATTGCATGTGTGTTCTTTTCACATTCCACATATGGATCCACGAGTGTCATTGCATGTGTGTTCTTTTCACAATCCACCTATGGATCAACCAATGTCATTGCATGTGTGATCTTTTTAGTAACAACAACCAGAGTCATTGCATGTGTGTTCTCTTCAGAGACCACACATGGACCAACCAGTGTCATTGCATGTGTGTTCTTTTTACTAACAACAACCAGAGTCATTGCATGTGTGTTCTTTTCACATACCACATATGGATCCACCAGTGTCATTGCATGTCTGTTCATTTCACTAACAACAACCAGAGTCATTTCATGTGTGTTCTTTTCACATACCACATATGGATCCACCAGTGTCATTGCATGTGTGTTCTTTTTACTAACAACAACTAGAGTCATTTCATGTGTTTTTTTTCACATACCACATACGGATCCACCAGTGTCATTGAAATGTGTGTTCTCTTCAGAGACCACACATGGATCCACCAGTGTCATTGCATGTGTGTTCTTTTTACTAACAACAACTGGAGTCATTGCATGTGTGTTGTTTTCACATACCACATATGGATCCACTAGTGTCATTGCATGTGTGCTCTTTTCACAATCCACCTATGGATCGAGCAGTGTCATTGCAAGTGTGTTCTTTTTACTAACAACAACCAGAGTCATTGCATGTGTGTTCTTTTCACATAACACATATGGATCCACCAGTGTCATTGAAATGTGTGTTCTCTTCGGAGACAACACATGGATCCACTAATGTCATTGCATGTGTGTTCTTTTTACTAACAACAACTAGAGTCATTGCATGTGTGTTCTTTTCACATACCACATATGGATCCACCAGTGTCATTGCACGTGTGCTCTTTTCATAATCCACCTATGGATCCACCAGTTTCATTGCATGTGTGCTCTTTTTACTAACAACAACCAGAGTCATTGCATGTGTGTTATCTTCAGAGAACACACATGGATCCACCAGTGTCATTGCATGTATGTTCTTTTCACATACCACATATGGATCCACCAGTGTCATTGAAATGTGTGTTCGCTTTAGAGACCACACATGGATCCACCAGTGTCATTGCAAGTGTGTTCTTTTTACTAACAACAACTAGAGTCATTGCATGTGTGTTCTTTTCACATACCACATATGGATCCACCAGTGTCATTGCATGTGTGCTCTTTTCATAATCCACTTATGGATCCACGAGTGTCATTTCATGTGTGTTCTTTTCACATACCACATATGGATCCACCAGTGTCATTGAAACGTGTGTTCTCTTCAGAGACCACACATGGCTCCACCAGTGTCATTGCATGCGTGTTCTTTTTACTAACAACAACTGGAGTCATTGCATGTGTGTTCTTTTCACATACCACATATGGATCCACCAGTGTCATTGCATCTGTGCTCTTTTCATAATCGACCTATGGATCCACCAGTGTCATTGGATGTGTGCTCTTTTTACTAACAACAACCAGAGTCATTGCATGTGTGTTCTCTTCAGAGACCACACATGGATCCACCAGTGTCATTGTTTGTGTGTTCTTTTTACTAACAAAAACCAGAGTCATTGAAATGTGTGTTCTCTTCAGAGACCACACATGGATCCTCCAGTGTCATTGCATGTGTGTTCTTTTCACTAACAACAACCAGGGTCATTTCATGTGTGTTCTTTTCACATACAACATATGGATCCACCAGTGTCATTGCATGTGTGTTCTTTTTACTAACAACAACTAGAGTCATTTCATGTGTGTTCTTTTCACATACCACATATGGATCCACCAGTGTCATTGAAATGTGTGTTCTCTTCAGAGACCACACATGGATCCACCAGTGTCATTGCATGTGTGTTCTTTTTACTAACAACAACTGGAGTCATTGCATGTGTGTTCTTTTCACATACCACATATGGATCCACCAGTGTCATTGCATGTGTGCTCTTTTCATAATCCACCTATGGATCCACTAGTGTCATTTCATGTGTGTTCTTTTCACATACCACATATGGATCCACCAGTGTCATTGAAATGTGTGTTCTCTTGACCACATGGATCCCAGGTCATTGCATGTGTGTTCTTTTTATCGACAACAACATGTGTCATTTCATGTGTGTTCTTTTCACATACAACATATGGATCCACCAGTGTCATTGCATGTGTGCTCTTTTCAAATCGACCTATGGATCCACCAGTGTCATTGCATGTGTGTTCTTTTTACTAACAACAACCAGAGTCATTGCATGTGTGTTCTCTTCAGAGACCACACATGGATCCACCAGTGTCATTGTTTGTGTGTTCTTTTTACTAACAAAAACCAGAGTCATTGAAATGTGTGTTCTCTTCAGAGACCACAAATGGATCCACCAGTGTCATTGCATGTGTGTTCTTTTCACTAACAACAACCAGAGTCATTTCATGTGTGTTCTTTTCACATACAACATATGGATCCACCAGTGTCATTGCATGTGTGTTCTTTTTACTAACAACAACTAGAGTCATTTCATGTGTGTTCTTTTCACATACCACATATGGATCCACCAGTGTCATTGAAATGTGTGTTCTCTTTAGATACCACACATGGATCCACCAGTGTCATTGCATGTGTGTTCTTTTTACTAACAACAACTGGAGTCATTGCATGTGTGTTCTTTTCACATACCACATATGGATCCACCAGTGTCATTGCATGTGTGCTCTTTTCATAATCCACCTATGGATCCACTAGTGTCATTTCATGTGTGTTCTTTTCACATACCACATATGGATCCACCAGTGTCATTGAAATGTGTGTTCTCTTCAGGGACCACACATGGATCCACCAGTGTCATTGCATGTGTGTTCTTTTTACTAACAACAACTGGAGTCATTGCATGTGTGTTCTTTTCACATTCCTCATATGGATCCACCAGTGTCATTGCATGTGTGTTCTTTTCACAATCCACCTATGGATCAACCAATGTCATTGCATGTGTGATCTTTTTAGTAACAACAACCAGAGTCATTGCATGTGTGTTCTCTTTAGAGACCACACATGGACCAACCAGTGTCATTGCATGTGTGTTCTTTTTACTAACAACAACAAGAGTCATTGCATGTGTGTTGTTTTCACATACCACATATGGATCCACCAGTGTCATTGCATGTCTGTTCTTTTCACTAACAACAACCAGAGTCATTTCATGTGTGTTCTTTTCACATACCACATGTGGATCCACGAGTGTCATTGCATGTGTGTTCTTTTTACTAACAACAACTAGAGTCATTTCATGTGTTTTTTTTCACATACCACATATGGATCCACCAGTGTCATTGAAATGTGTGTTCTCTTCAGAGACCACACATGGATCCACCAGTGTCATTGCATGTGTGTTCTTTTTACTAACAACAACTGGAGTCATTGCATGTGTGTTCTTTTCACATACCACATATGGATCCACTAGTGTCATTGCATGTGTGCTCTTTTCACAATCCACCTATGGATCGAGCAGTGTCATTGCAAGTGTGTTCTTTTTACTAACAACAACCAGAGTCATTTCATGTGTGTTCTTTTCACATAACACATATGGATCCACCAGTGTCATTGAAATGTGTGTTCTCTTCGGAGACAACACATGGATCCACTAATGTCATTGCATGTGTGTTCTTTTTACTAACAACAACTAGATTCATTGCATGTGTGTTCTTTTCACATACCACATATGGATCCACCAGTGTCATTGCATGTGTGCTCTTTTCATAATCCACCTATGGATCCACCAGTTTCATTGCATGTGTGCTCTTTTTACTAACAACAACCAGAGTCATTGCATGTGTGTTATCTTCAGAGACCACACATGGATCCACCAGTGTCATTGCATGTATGTTCTTTTCACATACCACATATGGATCCACCAGTGTCATTGAAATGTGTGTTGGCTTTAGAGACCACACATGGATCCACCAGTGTCATTGCAAGTGTGTTCTTTTTACTAACAACAACTGGAGTCATTGCATGTGTGTTCTTTTCACACACCACATATGGATCCACCAGTGTCATTGCATGTGTGCTCTTTTCATAATCCACTTATGGATCCACGAGTGTCATTTCATGTGTGTTCTTTTCACATACCACATATGGATCCACCAGTGTCATTGAAATGTGTGTTCTCTTCAGAGACCACACATGGATCCACCGGTGTCATTGCATGTGTGTTCTTTTTACTAACAACAACTGGAGTCATTGCATGTGTGTTCTTTTCACATACCACATATGGATCCACCAGTGTCATTGCATGTGTGCTCTTTTTATAATCGACCTATGGATCCACCAGTGTCATTGCATGTGTGTTCTTTTTACTAACAACAACCAGCGTCATTGCATGTGTGTTCTCTTCAGAGACCACACATGGACCAACCAGTGTCATTGCATGTCTGTTCTTTTCACTAACAACAACCAGAGTCATTTCATGTGTGTTCTTTTCACATACCACATGTGGATCCACCAGTGTCATTGCATGTGTGTTCATTTTACTAACAACAACTAGAGTCATTTCATATGTGTTCTTTTCACATACCACATATGGATCCACCAGTCATTGAAATGTGTGTTCTCTTCAGATACCACACATGCATCCACCAGTGTCATTGCATGTGTGCTCTTTTCACAATCCACCTATGGATCGACCAGTGTCATTGCATGTGTGTTCTTTTGACTAACAACAACCAGAGTCATTGCATGTGTGTTCTTTTCACATAACACATATGGATCCACCAGTGTCATTGAAATGTGTGTTCTCTTCAGAGACCACACATGGATCCACTAATGTCATTGCATGTGTGTTCTTTTTACTAACAACAACTAGAGTCATTGCATGTGTGCTCTTTTCATAATCCACCTATGGATCCACCAGTGTCATATCACGTGTGCTCTTTTTACTAACAACAACCAGAGTCATTGCATGTGAGTTCTCTTCAGAGACCAGACATGGATCCACCAGTGTCATTGCATGTGTGTTCTTTTCACATACCACATATGGATCCGCCAGTGTCATTGAAATGTGTGTTCGCTTCAGAGACCACACATGGATCCACCAGTGTCATTGCAAGTGTGTTCTTTTTACTAACAACAACGGGAGTCATTGCATGTGTGTTCTTTTCACATACCACATGTGGATCCACCAGTGTCATTGCATGTGTGCTCTTTTCATAATCCACTTATGGATCCACGAGTGTCATTTCATGTGTGTTCTTTTCACATACCACATATGGATCCACCACTGTCATTGAAATGTGTGTTCTCTTCAGGGACCACACATGGATCCACCAGTGTCATTGCATGTGTGTTCTTTTTACTAACAACAACTGGAGTCATTGCATGTGTGTTCTTTTCACATACCACATATGGATCCACTAGTGTCATTGCATGTGTGTTCTTTTCACGATCCACCTATGGATCCACCAATGTTGTTGCATGTGTGATCTTTTTAGTAACAAAAACCGGAGTCATTGCATGTGTGTTCTCTTCAGAGACCACACATGGACCAACCAGTGTCATTGCATGTGTGTTCTTTTTACTAACAACAACCAGAGTCATTGCATGTGTGTTGTTTTCACATACCACATATGGATCCACCTGTGTCATTGCATGTCTGTTCTTTTCACTAACAACAACCAGAGTCATTTCATGTGTGTTCTTTTCACATACCACAAGTGGATCCACTAGTGTCATTGCATGTGTGTTCTTTTTACTAACAACAACTAGAGTCATTTCATGTGTGTTCTTTTCGCATACCACATATGGATCCACCAGTGTCATTGAAATGTGTGTTCTCTTCAGAGACCACACATGGATCCACCAGCGTCATTGCATGTGTGTTCTTTTTACTAACAACAACTAGAGTCATTGCATGTGTGTTCTTTTCACATACTACATATGGATCCACCAGTGTCATTGCATGTGTGCTCTTTTCATAATCCACCTATGGATCCACGAGTGTCATATCATGTGTGCTCTTTTTACTAACAACAACCAGAGTCATTGCATGTGTGTTCTCTTCAGAGACCACACATGGATCCAGAAGTGTCATTGCATGTGTGTTATTTTCACATACCACATATGTATCCACCAGTGTCATTGAAATGTGTGTTCGCTTCAGAGACCACACATGGATCCACCAGTGTCATTGCAAGTGTGTTCTTTTTACTAACAACAACTGGAGTCATTGCATGTGTGTTCTTTTCACATACCACATATGGATCCACCAGTGTCATTGCATGTGTGCTCTTTTCATAATCCACTTATGGATCCACGAGTGTCATTTCATGTGTGTTCTTTTCACATACCACATATGGATCCACCACTGTCATTGAAATGTGTGTTCTCTTCAGAGACCACACATGGATCCACTGGTGTCATTGCATGTGTGTTCTTTTTACTAACAACAACTAGAGTCATTGCATATGTGTTCTTTTCACATACCACATATGGATCCACCAGTGTCATTGCATGTGTGCTCTTTTCACAATCCACCTATGGATCCACTAGTGTCATTCATGTGTGTTCTTTTTACTAACAACAACCAGAGTCATTGCATGTGTGTTCTTTTCACATGCCACATGTGGATCAACTAGTGTCATTCAAATGTGTGTTCTCTTCAGAGACCACACATGGATCCACTAGTGTCATTACATGTGTGTTCTTTTTACTAACAACAACTAGAGTCATTGCATGTGTGTTCTTTTCACATACCACATATGGATCCACCAGTGTCATTGCATGTGTTCTCTTTTCACAATCCACCTATGGATCCACCAGTGTCATATCACGTGTGCTCTTTTTACTAACAACAACCAGAGTCATTGCATGTGTGTTCTCTTTAGAGACCACACATGGATCCACCAGTGTCATTGCATGTGTGTTCTTTTCACATACCACATATGGATCCACCAGTGTCATTGAAATGTGTGTTCGCTTCAGAGACAATACATGGATCCACCAGTGTCATTGCATGTGTGTTCTTTTTACTAACAACAACTGGAGTCATTGCATGTGTGTTCTTTTCACATACCACATATGGATCCACCAGTGTCATTGCATGTGTGCTCTTTTCATAATCCACCTATGGATCCACGAGTGTCATTTCATGTGTGTTCTTTTCACATACCACATATGGATCCACCACTGTCATTGAAATGTGTGTTCTCTTCAGAGACCACACATGGATCCACCGGTGTCATTGCATGTGTGTTGTTTTTACTAACAACAACTGGAGTCATTGCATGTGTGTTCTTTTCACATACCACATATGGATCCACCAGTGTCATTGCATGTGTGCTCTTTTCACAATCCACCTATGGATCCACCAGTGTCATTGCATGTGTGTTCTTTTTACTAACAACAACCAGAGTCATTGCATGTGTGTTCTTTTCACATACCACATATGGATCCGCCAGTTTCATTCAAATGTTTGCTCTCTTCAGAGACCACACATGGATCCACTAGTGTCATTGCATGTGTGTTCTTTTTACTAACAACAACTAGAGTCATTGCATGTGTGTTCCTTTCACATACCACATATGGATCCACCAGTGTCATTGCATGTGTGCTCTTTTCACAATCCACCTATGGATCCACCAGTGTCATATCATGTGTGCTCTTTTTACTAGCAACAACTAGAGTCATTGCATGTGTGTTCTCTTCAGAGACCACACATGGATCCACCAGTGTCATTGCATGTGTGCTCTTTTCACAATCCACCTATGGATCCACCAGTGTCATTTCATGTGTGTTCTTTTCACATACCACATAAGGATCCACTAGTGTCATTGCATGTGTGTTCTTTTTACTAACAACAACTGGAGTCATTTCATGTGTGTTCTTTTCACATACCACATATGGATCCACTAGTGTCATTGAAATGTGTGTTCTCTTCAGAGACCACACATGGATCCACCAGTGTCATTGCATGTGTGTTCTTTTCACATACCACATATGGATCCACCACTGTCATTGAAATGTGTGTTCTCTTCAGAGACCACACATGGATCCACCGGTGTCATTGCATGTGTGTTCTTTTACTAACAACAACTAGACTCATTGCATGTGTGTTCTTTTCACATACCACATATGGATCCACCAGTGTCATTGCATGTGTGCTCTTTTCACAATCCACCTATGGATCCACTAGTGTCATTTCATGTGTGTTCTTTTCACATACCACATATGGATCCACCACTGTCATTGAAATGTGTGTTCTCTTCAGAGACCACACATGGATCCACCGGTGTCATTGCATGTGTGTTGTTTTTACTAACAACAACTGGAGTCATTGCATGTGTGTTCTTTTCACATACCACATATGGATCCACCAGTGTCATTGCATGTATGCTCTTTTCACAATCCACCTATGGATCCACCAGTGTCATTGCATGTGTGTTCTTTTTACTAACAACAACCAGAGTCATTGCATGTGTGTTCTTTTCACATACCACATATGGATCCACCAGTTTCATTCCAATGTTTGCTCTCTTCAGAGACCACACATGGATCCACTAGTGTCATTGCATGTGTGTTCTTTTTACAAACAACAACTAGAGTCATTGCATGTGTGTTCTTTTCACATACCACATATGGACCACCAGCGTCATTGCATGTGTGCTCTTTTCACAATCCACCTATGGATCCACCAGTGTCATATCATGTGTGCTCTTTTTACTAACAACCAGAGTCATTGTATGTGTGTTCTCTTCAGAGACCACACATGGATCCACCAGGGTCATTGTATGTGTGCTCTTTTCACAATCCACCTATGGATCCACCAGTGTCATTTCATGTGTGTTCTTTTCACATACCACATAAGGATCCATTAGTGTCATTACATGTGTGTTCTTTTTACTAACAACAACTAGAGTCATTTCATGTGTGTTCTTTTCACATACCACATATGGATCCACCAGTGTCATTGAAATGTGTGTTCTCTTCAGAGACCACACATGGATCCACCAATGTCATTGCATGTGTGTTCTTTTTATTAACAACAACTGGAGTCATTGCATGTGTGTTCTTTTCACATACCACATATGGATCCACCAGTGTCATTGCATGTGTGCTCTTTTCATAATCCACCTATGGATCCACTAGTGTCATTTCATGTGTGTTCTTTTCACATACCACATATGGATCCACCAGTGTCATTGAAATGTGTGTTCTCTTCAGGGACCACACATGGATCCACCAGTGTAATTGCATGTGTGTTCTTTTTACTAACAACAACTGGAGTCATTGCGTGTGTGTTCTTTTCACAATCCACCTATGGATCCACCAATGTCATTGCATGTGATCTTTTTACTAACAACAACCAGAGTCATTGCATGTGTGTTCTCTTCAGAGACCACACATGGATCCACAAGAGTCATTGCATGTGTGTTCTTTTCACATACCGCATATGGATCCACCAGTGTCATTGGATGTCTGTTCTTTTCACTAACAACAACCAGAGTCATTTCATGTGTGTTCTTTTCACATACCACATGTGGATCCACCAGTGTCATTGCATGTGTGTTCTTTTTACTAACAACAACTGGAGTCATTTCATGTGTGTTCTTTTCACATACCACATATGGATCCACCAGTGTCATTGAAATGTGTGTTCTCTTCAGAGACCACACATGGATCCACCAGTGTCATTGCATGTGTGTTCTTTTTACTAACAACAACTGGAGTCATTGCATGTGTGTTCTTTAAACATACCACATATGGATCCACCAGTGTCATTGCATGTGTGCTCTTTTCACAATCCACCTATGGATCCACCAGTGTCATTGCATGTGTGTTCTTTTTACTAACAACAACCAGAGTCATTGCATGTGTGTTCTTTTCACATAACACATATGGATCCACCAGTGTCATTGAAATGTGTGTTCTCTTCAGAGACCACACATGGATCCACTAGTGTCATTGCATGTGTGTTCTTTTTACTAACAACAACTAGAGTCATTGCATGTGTGTTCTTTTCACATACCACATATGGATCCACCAGTGTCATTGCATGTGTGCTCTTTTCACAATCCACCTATGGATCCACCAGTGTCATATCATGTGTGCTCTTTTTACTAACAACAACCAGAGTCATTGCATGTGTGTTCTCTTCAGAGACCACACATGGATCCACCAGTGTCATTGCATGTGTGTTCTTTTCACATACCACATATGGATCCACCAGTGTCATTGAAATGTGTGTTCGCTTCAGAGACCACACATGGATCCACCAGTGTCATTGCATGTGTGTTCTTTTTACTAACAACAACTGGAGTCATTGCATGTGTGTTCTTTTCACATACCACATATGGATCCACCAGTGTCATTGCATGTGTCCTCTTTTCATAATTCACCTATGGATCCACAAGTGTCATTTCATGTGTGTTCTTTTCACATACCACATATGGATCCACCACTGTCATTGAAATGTGTGTTCTCTTTAGAGACCACACATGGATCCACCGGTGTCATTGCATGTGTGTTGTTTTTACTAACAACAACGGGAGTCATTGCATGTGTGTTCTTTTCACATACCACATATAGATCCACCAGTGTCATTGCATGTGTGCTCTTTTCACAATCCACCTATGGATCCACCAGTGTCATTGCATGTGTGTTCTTTTTACTAACAACAACCAGAGTCATTGCATGTGTGTTCTTTTCACATACCACATATGGATCCACCAGTGTCATTCAAATGTGTGTTCTCTTCAGAGACCACACATGGATCCACTAGTGTCATTGCATGTGTGTTCATTTTACTAACAACAACTAGAGTCATTGCATGTGTGTTCTTTTCACATACCACATATGGATCCACCAGTGTCATTGCATGTGTGCTCTTTTCACAATCCACCTATGGATCCACCATTGTCATATCATGTGTGCTCTTTTTATTAACAACAACCAAAGTCATTGCATGTGTGTTCTCTTCAGAGGACACATGGATCCACCAGTGTCATTGCATGTGTGCTCTTTTCACAATCCACCTATGGATCCACCAGTGTCATTTCATGTGTGTTCTTTTCACATACCACATAAGGATCCACTAGTGTCATTGCATGTGTGTTCTTTTTACTAACAACAACTGGAGTCATTTCATGTTTGTTCTTTTCACATACCACATATGGATTCACCAGTGTCATTGAAATGTGTGTTCTCTTCAGAGACCAGACATGGATCCACCAGTGTCATTGCATGTGTGTTCTTTTTATTAACAACAACTGGAGTCATTGCATGTGTGTTCTTTTCACATACAACATATGGATCCACCAGTGTCATTGCATGTGTGCTCTTCTCATAATCCACCTATGGATCCACTAGTGTCATTTCATGTGTGTTCTTTTCACATACCACATATGGATCCACCAGTGTCATTGAAATGCGTGTTCTCTTCAGGGACCACACATGGATCCACAAGTGTCATTGCATGTGTGTTCATTTTACTAACAACAACTGGAGTCATTGCATGTGTGTTCTTTTCACATACCACATATTGATCCACCAGTGTCATTGCATGTGTGCTCTTTTCACAATCCTCCTATGGATCCACCAGTGTCATTGTATGTGTGTTCTTTTTACTAACAACAACCAGAGTCATTGCATGTCTGTTATTTTCACATACCACATATGGATCCACCAGTGTCATTGAAATGTGTGTTCTCTTCAGAGACCACACATGGATCCACTAGTGTCATTGCATGTGTGTTCTTTATACTAACAACAGCTGGAGTCATTGCATGTGTGATCTTTTCACATACCACATATGGATCCACCAGTGTCATTGCATGTGTGCTCTTTTCATAATCCACCTATGGATCCACCAGAGTCCTTTCATGTGTGTTCTTTTCACATACCACATATGGATCCACCAGTGTCATTGAAATGTGTGTTCTCTTCCGAGACCACACATGGATCCACCAGTGTCATTGCATGTGTGTTCTTTTTACTAACAACAACTGGAGTCATTGCATGTGTGTTCTTTTCACATACCACATATGGATCCACCAGTGTCATTGCATGTGTGCTCTTTTCATAATCCACCTATGGATCCACCAGTGTCATTTCATGTGTGTTCTTTTCACATACCACATATGGATCCACCAGTGTCATTGAAATATGTGTTCTCTTCAGAGACCACACATGGATCCACCAGTGTCATTGCATGTGTGTTGTTTTTACTAACAACAACTGGAGTCATTTCATGTGTGTTCTTTTCACATACCACATATGGATCCACCAGTTCCATTCAAATGTTTGCTCTCTTCAGAGACCACACATGGATCCACTAGTGTCATTGCATGTGTGTTCTTTTTACTAACAACAACTAGAGTCATTACATGTGTGTTCTTTTCACATACCACATATGGATCCACCAGTGTCATTGCATGTGTGCTCTTTTCACAATCCACCTATGGATCCACCAGTGTCATATCATGTGTGCTCTTTTTACTAACAACAACCAGAGTCATTGCATGTGTGTTCTCTTCAGAGACCACACATGGATCCACCAGTGTCATTGCATGTGTGCTCTTTTCACAATCCACCTATGCATCCACCAGTGTCATTTCATGTGTGTTCTTTTCACATACCACATAAGGATCCACTAGTGTCATTGCATGTGTGTTCTTTTTACTAACAACAACTGGAGTCATTTCATGTGTGTTCTTTTCACATACCACATATGGATCCACCAGTGTCATTGAAATGTGTGTTCTCTTCAGAGACCACACATGGATCCACCAATGTCATTGCATGTGTGTTCTTTTTATTAACAACAACTAGAGTCATTGCATGTGTGTTCTTTTCACATACCACATATGGATCCACCAGTGTCATTGCATGTGTGCTCTTTTCATAATCCACCTATGGATCCACTAGTGTCATTTCATGTGTGTTCTTTCCACATACCACATATGGATCCTCAAGTGTCATTGAAATGTGTGTTCTCTTCAGGGACCACACATGGATCCACCAGTGTAATTGCATGTGTGTTCTTTTTACTAACAACAACTGGAGTCATTGCGTGTGTGTTCTTTTCACATACCAAATATGGATCCACCAATGTCATTGCATGTGTGTTCTTTTCACAATCCACCTATGGATCCACCAATGTCATTGCATGTGATCTTTTTACTAACAACATCCAGAGTCAT